>CAUYSK010082624.1:0-12983 GCA_963575035.1 Avahi laniger
TTTTAGCTGTCCAATTAATTTCTTTCTATTTTTGGTAGAGACGGGATCTCGCTCTTGCTCAGGCTGGTCTCGAACTCCTGAGCTCAGAATGATCCGCCCACCTCGGCCTCCCAGAGTGCTAGGATTACAGGCGTGAGCCACTGCGCCTGGCTTTCCTGGTCCATCTGTTTTGAGGGAGTATGATCCTAAGCAGTAGGAAGAAACATCTTTAATGGAAGGTGGCACCAGAAGTTGAAATTTGTTCTTCAATATTTTAACTGGTGCTAAGTGCAGATCATCGTTGAATAAACTGAAACATTAAATGGTGCTAACGAGATGGGTTTGATCTTTTTTAGAGATCTGTGCCTAATTTGTAGGAGATTGCTAAGTACTGATATTTCAAGAATTAAAACCCTATTTTATGCTTTAATATCCTGCAACACATCCAAGTGGAAGTGTTTGAATAATTGCTTCTCTGGTGACAGTAACAACCAAATGAGTCACTTCATTTGATACCTAAAAGAACTATTTTTTACCATTTGTTTTTGAAAGCTAGCTTTCTTAGATCTTGCCTTGAAAAAATATTCATGACATTGCTTTTCAAGCTAGCCATTTTTAACTATTCTAGATATTTAGGTATGAACCCCTAGTTAGCTAGGGGTTGAGCTAGCCTCAACTAGATAGTAAATACTGAGTTCCTCTTACTCATTGTAATCCTAGTTGAAAGGAAGATGGGGGAGAGGAGGAGGAAATAAATGGGTGGTTGGAGAACAGCCACTGCCTCTTTACATACTGCACTGGCTTCTTAAAGAAGCTCCCGGTCAGTTTAGCTACATGGAGTACGTGGGAATGGTGATGAATGGAAAGATTAATAGGTAGAGCTCCTTCCCTCCAAGTCATACCTCTAAGGGCTTTTTAAGAAATCATTTATTGCCAAGGTAAAGTATGATTACTGGCACAATTGCTTTGCCTTTGATGAAGGTTTTTAATAATCCTGGACAGGTATCAATTACTTTATGATATTTCATAAGCTATTTAAAGCAAAAGAAAGTAAATACATTTTACATATTGCTTTAAGGGCTTTTGCCAGAGAATGAGGTGATGATACAACTATATAGTGTATTAATAAAAGCCCCCTTTCTTTAATCAGAGAAAATTTGGTTAGGAGTGTCATAAGTGGAGAGTTAGGCAAGGCCATTTCAGCAGAGAGTTTATAAGGAAATGTGGAGCTTTAAAATTTATACTGTAACAGAATTGTACCAAGAATATTGTAGCTAAAGAAAAGGAAATGGGGGAAGAGATCAGATGGAAATTTATATTGAGGCTAAATATTGTCAGTGGCTTTAGGCTTTTTATGCTGTTTACATTAGGAAACCACTAGAAGATTTAAAGCACAGGAGCTAGCAATTTCACTGAATTTGCCTTTTAGAAAGATTGCTGTCTGCAATGTAAAGAAGCATGAATTGAACGAAATATGTTTATTTGATGATTTATGATTTCTCTGTATTCTCCAGTGTTAATATTCCTTATTTGTTCATCAAGACTGGAATGCTGTTTTCCAAATTAGAGGGTTTTACTAAGTTACTGAAACATAATGTTTCAAGTGCCTCAATTTCAGTCTCTTAATAGACAACTTTCTAAACTATCTTACATGTCCCAGCTTCAATAAATATAGTCTAGTAAATACCTTCCATAAATATTATGGTACTACATTTCTGCCTTCCATCTTTCCATTAATGATACAGTCTATGTCTTTCCTGGTCCACTTCTAATATACCTTAGTGATCTTATTATATTCAATTTCCCCATCACCTTTTCTGGTCTGTGGTTGTAAACTAAGGCAAAACTAAAGATTACAAGAAGAAAATAGTTAACTAATCCTTGGTATGTATGTAAAATTAAAGCAAACATGGAGAAGGGTAGCTTTCAGCAAAATCTGTGAACTTTAAGAAACTATTCTGAATGGTTTACTGATGTCTGGTTAGATAAGTAGAGTTTTACTTTAAATATTGATGGGGTTTTAATCAGTAAGTTTTAAATCTGAAAAACTTATAATTAATACTCACTGAAAATATTTAGGCTTCACTATCTAAGTTTGTGTAAGTACACTGTATAAGATTTGCGCAATGACGGAATTGCCAAATGACGCATTTCTTAGGACATACCCTGTTGTGTTAAGCAATACTTCACTGTGTATTTTACCATTTGCAGCAGTATTTAAGATGATTTTTTCATTAAACCAATGTAAGGGCATTTCTGATATAAGACAATATATGTGTTCCTGAAAAACTTCACATGCTGCAAAATCACATATCTGGGGAAAATATGGATGGGGTAGAACACTCAAATTATACAACTCTGTAACAGAGTACTAACATAAATAATAATGATCTTAAAAATACAAATACAAATTAACTCTGGCATTTGTGTTAAACACTATAGCCCATCATTTATGAGCCTTAACCTGGGACTTGTTTTTTCTATTTTGAGATATAGGTTCTTAAAGATATTTGCTTCAGTAGAAGCTAATTTTGTAAAAATCAATAATGAGCTGGTGTATAGCCACCTTTATCAATAGTTTTGGAGGGATTAGGGGGAGGGTTAAAACAAGAAAAATTGTCTTTACAGCTTCTTCATCTGCACCCTTAGTTTTCACCAGTTAATGTTGGAAAGTCTCCAGGTTCTTGAAGCCACTAAACTTGCTCTTGTTTTCTCTAAAGGGAGGAACGTTATTGTTTTGCCACTTTTTCTTGAGGTCTTCATATATTAAGACTTCCTTTTTAATTGAGAAACTTGCCCCTGATCCCTTTATAACTACTGGGAAAAATCCCAATGAACCAATGAAATTTCTATGCTGTACTGACATCACTCTCCTCTATCAGTTATGTATGTGCTAATTCACATTACAGCACCATCTTGTAGTTGGTCAGTTTTTACTTTAATAATGCAGATAATTATAGTTCTATTTCATTTTAGCATAATATTTTATAGTTTAAAAACATACACTTTAATTTTTGAGTTCTTACAATGAGGATGCTATATATTTAAGCTGTCAAACAGCTTTTTTGCAATCTTGTTGCTAATATTGTGGGCCATGATACATATATATTCATGGACAGTATAACATTTGCCTTGTTAATTTTCTTTTAAAAAGTTGGTGGTTGTATTTAATTTTTAAAATATATTTGTTCCTGTTATTTCTGTTAAACCATGATCAAAATTATGTGAATTAGTCTGATATTTTAGAAGAATGAAAATAATATAATTTAGAGGAAAATGACGTAAACATTTTTTAAGAATGCATATGATAAAAGATGATACCGAATTTTTATAGAGTACTTACAAAGTAATACAAACATTTCTTAAATTGTTACTTTTTTCCTCTTTTAAAGTGTTGAAAAGTGAATTTTGTTAGCTTTTCTGTTTTTGTTTTTGGATAAGAGAAGTTAAAGCTGTGTTTTATTTGCTCATACTTGCAAAGAGTATCTCAGGAAGAATATTCAAGAAACTGGCAGCATTGCCTCCAAGGAAGGGAGTTGGATGTCTTAGGGTGGGATGGGAAGGACATTTTGAATTTTGAATTCTCTTTGGTTTTGAGCCATTTACTTTAGAAATAAAGTCAATTAAAATTTAAAAAGAAAAATGAAAATAAAAATGCTTTGGTGTACAGAACAGAGGTTAATGTAGTTTGGGTAGTAGTTTGTCTAAGTTGACAATGATCAGCTTAGCATTGTCAGTCCTGGAATAAGTTGTGTGACCTCTGTGATCAGCTTAGCATTGTCAATCCTAGAATATCTTGGGACTCAGCATACAGTGTGGACTGTATGTAATGGCAGGTGCAAACAAAAAGAAAGGTAAATAAAAATATGTATTGTATATTTTCTCTATTAGAAATTAGTCAACAGTATATATAACTTTTAATCAAATTGGAAATTAAACCATTGGATAGCTGTTTTTTTTCCCTAAAACTATCATAAAATCATTTTTAAAAATCTTGTTACTTTTTTTGTTTGCTTCTAGTTGATGCGGATGAGATTAAAAGGTTAGGAAAGAGATTTAAGAAGCTCGATTTGGACAATTCTGGTTCTTTGAGTGTGGAAGAGTTCATGTCTCTGCCTGAGTTACAACAGAATCCTTTAGTACAGCGAGTAATAGATATATTTGACACAGATGGGAATGGAGAAGTAGACTTCAAAGGTAAGAAAGTAGTTGTGTTTTTTGTTTTTAATCACAAAAAGTTAACCTGTGTGTAGTCTTATAGCTCTAAGCACAAAAATGTTTGAAAATTTTAGTTTTTTCTTACTGTCTTTATATTCTTTGTGATCTTATAATAATAGATTATGTTGAAACCTCAAAGTGTGTGATATGATTAAATATTTCCATTGTTTTTAGAAAGTTCATCTCACTTTAAGGCAATTTATACAACATGAGAAGCTGCATTATAGTATAGTGTACTTAGTATAGAAGTATACTTCTATACTATATACTATATATATATATATATATATACACACTATACTGACCTATACTAAGTCAGCAGTAAAAAATAAACTGTAGTAGTAAGGATGTGTGCACCTTATCATAGAACAGGATTAATTTAATTAATCTAGATCTTATAAAGCTACTCAGTGCTATTGCTAGTATTAACATGTTACATAATTTTGTTACATAATTTTATATTTGATTCTATACTTATAAGTAAATAAACATTTTTAAAGGAATTGTTAGCAGATGTTATTTTAGTTTGGGGAACTGAATTATAAGTGAAAGGGTCTAAAACTGATGATTTAGTGCTTAGTAGACAATGAAGAAAAATGATCATTTGTCATAAAACTTCTAATGATGTATTTAAGTGATTCTGAGTTTTGAAACACATCCAAAATTATTTTGTTGTGTCAAAACAATTTATAGTGTTTTTTAAATCCCTTTTTATAGTCATATTCTAAGATGAAATAGTTAAATAGCTTAAAGAATATGTTTTTGAGTGTTACACTTTGTGGTACTTGACAAATATTTGTTCAAATTGATTGACTTTAGAGAACTCCAACTTCAAATAAGAAAAAAATACATAGAACCTCATTTGTTGAGATTTCAAATTTGGCATTTTCATTTTTAAACACTGCTAGTATATTTTGTTTTGCAATATCCTTTTGTGGGCATGTAAGTTAAATATTATCTTTCTGTGTAAAAAGTTGAAAGTTCTGATTTGTAAACATTTTTAACTCTTACTCAGAATTCATTGAGGGAGTCTCTCAGTTCAGTGTCAAAGGAGATAAGGAGCAGAAGTTGAGGTGTAAGTATTTTTCTTCCTTGGCTTCCTTTTTCCTCTTATATCCCTAACATTCCATACTGCATTATAAAATTCTTCTAAAATATTTTTAAAGATGTCTTTTATTCTAGACTGTTATTCTTAGACGTAACAGAAATTTTACATTCTGGTGAAAAATCCTTTTAGGACACTTGCAACTAGTATATTTGAATAATGTGTCATTGTTGCTTTTAGTTGGATAGAAGGAAAGCAGAATTTCCTTTTACTGAAAACAGTCTTATAAACTACATATGTAACTTGGCTAAGAGATTTTATGATGAAAGGGGAAAGAAATTTTCTAAAGAACCTGAGAGGTTGGAACTGTTATTATCCTCAATTTTATCTGTACAAAAACTGAAGCTTAGCAAAATTAAATAACTTACCCTAGGCTATAGTAAATATCCCAGGCAATCTTGACTCTATAGCCCATACTCTTACTCTTTGCAAATATTCACCTGTGATTATTGCTTTATAATTCCCATTGATTTTTTCTTCCTCTTTTTTTAGTTGCTTTTCGTATCTATGACATGGATAAAGATGGCTATATTTCCAATGGGGAACTCTTCCAGGTGTTGAAGATGATGGTGGGGAACAATCTGAAAGATACACAGTTACAGCAAATTGTAGACAAAACCATAATAAATGCAGATAAGGATGGAGATGGAAGAATATCCTTTGAAGAATTCTGTGCTGTAAGTATAAAAGCCGGTTCTTTCATTAGTTACATTTTAATAACATGTTTTAAAAACCACTTAATAAATTGCTTACCGATATTTTGTCCTAAAAATTTATGTATTCGATTTTGCCTAATTGTCCCATATTCAAAGTTATGAAGTGTGTTCTTTGTCGTAAATGTTAGTAATTAACAGTTATTATTTTCAAGAATTAGTATTCTTAGTAATCTACTCTGATCAAATGCCACAAGAATAGTACTAGTAACTTATTGTTGGTAACCCCCAAATTACAACTAGGTTATATTCTTAAAGTTCATTTAAAAATAAACATGTTTAGAAATACTTCTGTGGGAAATACATGTTCATGGATTTCAGGTGGGAATATCAGAAACTTGGCTTCATAGGGACAACAGAAATGGAGAGTGTCTGCCTGTCCTAAACTCACCTGCTAGGCAGTATAAGTCATGATTTTTCTCCCCTTCCTTTTCTAAGCTTATTGATAGGTACTTCTTGTGTTCTGGGGCAAGGGCCAAGGTAGGGATGGGGGGCCCTAAAATACTAACTCTAAATGGAAACTGGGACATCAACGTGGCTTCCCAGTTGACTACTTTTCTTCAGGAGTCCCAGGGATTTGCTACCACCTGTTGCTTCCAAACAGGAGTACCACCACTTAGCTTCTCTTCTCACTTTCTGCTTTTAAAGCCAAGATTTTAACTGCAATCGAGAAACACTGGAGAATACTGGAGCATCCAAAGTAGAGGCAAAAATTTAAGTTTTAAATTTTTTCAGTCAGTCGTGATTGGATACGTCTATGGAAAAGTTTCTCCTCCCTCCCTTTTCTTTTCTTTTCTCTTCTTTTGTCTTTTCTTTCTTTCATTTTTTTTTTAAATTGAATCACAAGAGGAAAAACAGGTGACTTTGATAGTTGTGTGTTATGCAATGACTGAAGTGTAGCTATTTTGGCATTTTAGTAGAAGTTCATACTATCCTTTAAGCATCTTCCTTCATGGAAAGGGAGAACTATCTTTGCATTTTGTTTCAAAAGGTAGGGTGGTGCTTTAGTGTAAAGCATAGGCTGTCTTTGTGAAAGAGTTAGGTGGACTCGAAACTTGAGGCTCTCCAGGTGGTTCTGCTACAAGTGTTTGCTGTCCCTTCTGCTTCTCCTCCTTCATCATTGCCAGAGATCACTGAAGGACCCCTGTGGACCAGCATGTGGTTAAGTGTGACATGAGACCAGGCTGGTAGTGGCATCATAGATAGCAGCCAGTTTTCCAAAGGAGGAAAGAAAAGAAGAAACCCCAAGCCTTGGGGGAGCAGAATAAATGGTAAACTCTTGGCTAGAGTGGTGTGGAGGGGGATGTACAATAGATGAATGAAGACGAATGAAGACTGCTTACATTTAGTAAATATAAAATGTAACAAAGGCATCACTTATCAGTGGAAGTAAAAATATATCTTTAGAAGTGATGCTATTATTGACACGGAAGACCTAAGCTAAGCCTGAGTTCGTTTCCCAAGATTTGTAATACATTGCTCTTGCTTGTATTTTTGAGGGGCATAGTCTATGAATGGAGAAAAGGGTTTATTTTGTGTTTAAAACCAGCTTCATTAATCAAACATATATTTGGTTTCAGTGAGTTCTTTTTATTCTGACTTCTAAAGCTATAACAATAAAAGAGATGGGAAAAGTTATTTTAAAAGGTTATGTACTATATATGTGTTTTAAAATTTTTAGTGTACTTAGCATATACAAATCTTAAAAATGATGGTGACAGGATTAAAGTTGGTGGATTGAACCCACGTATTTATTTTTGCCTCCTCTTAAAACTCCAAAGAAATGAAATGGATTAAAAAGAAAAAGTTATGAACTCACAAGGACAAAATGAACATCAGGGAAAACAGCATTAAATGTGGTAATTTAGAAAGCTGAATGGTTCACTAACCTAGTAGAACAATTCTAAGCTGTCAGCTTAGAAATCTGAGAAGCAACCTGGTTTATAATGGAGTATCCCTGAAAAAGGCTCAGAAATTAGTGGCATGAAAGTGGCATGAAAGTGAGGAGGAAGGTGAGGCTAAAAAACAGGAGGATTGGTCAAAATCTGTTTTAAGAAGGAATTGAAACACTAGATTTCTTCCCTACTCTGTTTAGCTGGACAGCTATCTCTTCTGCACCCTAGTGGGATATTGGATAGAGTCTCTAGGCTGGGAAACATGAGGCAGTGATAGGGGTGTGTGTGTTGAGGAATTAAGTGAAAATAAGCATATTTGCATGTTGACACCTCTAGCCTTCTTCCTGGACCTACCTGACTCCCTGGCAGCTGGGGTTTATACCTTCTAGGCAAGAGGTAGGAAAGAGCCCTCTTTAGGAAATCTTACCTCCCAAAGAAATGGTCCCAGCAGATCACTCACAGGTGTAGCTCACAGTCAACAGCCCGTCATGTACAGAGAGGCTCCAGTGCCCTTTCCACAGAAGCAGAGCCAAGGGTCACCAGACACAGTAGGAAAACTTCTATATGGAATATAGAGATAAAACCAAATCCAAAAGAGAAGCTTGGAACAAACAGGTCAGACAAAGCCAGTAAACGCTTTAAAAGCAAAACAAAGACCTGTCATTATTACCCTTGGGGAGGTAGTATCTTGAATCCTTGAAGCAAAAATTGGATAATACGTAAAAGAGCTCTTGGAAATTTAAATGTAAATATCCATTTTAAGAGCTGTAACACCCAATCATAGGGGTTCCAGAAAGAAAATGGGGGAAAGGAAATCATCAAAACTGAATTAAGAGACTACCTGAGAACCAAAAGTAATATGTTTTCTGTCAGACTGAAAGGACTTACTGAATAGCCAACATAGTATATAAAAATAATCTGGACCTAGGCACATTGTCATGAAATTTCAAAACAGTGGGAACAAAGAGATGGTTTTGCAAATTTCCAAAGAGCTGGGTGGTCAGGTGGAGGGATGGGAAAGGGGCTTCATACAGAGAATCAAGAACGGTGATGGCACCAGCTCAGCTCTCTCCATGGCAACGTTGGCAACCAGAAGACAGTGGGGCACTGCCTTTGCAATTCTGAGGGACAGTTATTCCCAACCTAAAATTCTCCACAAACTCAATAAAATTAGATGGTAGAAGAAAGACATTTTCAGGTATATAAGGCCTCCTGTTTGGCAACTACAGTGGAATGTGCTCCCACTGTAATAAGGTCATATGTGAATCAAAAAAGAAGTGAGTGTGGGATCCAGGAGGCAGAGGGTCCGGCACGAGAGAGGGAACCTACAGGGTGGTGGTGAAGGGAGAGCCAGAGATGACAGGCCTGGAGAGCAAACAGGTAGAGCACAGCAGTTAGCTCAGAGAGAGCTTTCAAGATAATAAATTAGACAGAATCACACAATATATTTTTTGAATATATTTAGAACAAAAATTTGGGGCTGAGTTAATGTTAATGATAAATACAAAGAACACCCAGGAAAGGAAAAGATCATGATTATTCACTGTACCAAAACAAATATGCAGGAAAGAAAAAGTAATCATAGTACATAATTCTGTTCAACTGTAAATAGTATTTTACATAGTTATAACAGTGTAAAATGCTGCATTTCCATCTAAACAACATAAATATATAACCATTGGAATGGTGTGGAGTGTGGGAGGTATAGGGAGTAGGAAATAGGTGTGTGTAAAAGCTAAAATCTTCGCCTTCTGGAGTGGGAAAGTTAATGGATAATGGCTAAAGCTTCAAAATTAAGAAGAGGCACTGTAGGAATGTTATTTGGAGACCTGGAGGTAAATACTGAAAGCTGAAAATTTTAACTTATTGCCTCTGCATAAAAGGAAATAGGGAATGAGGGCATGTGGCAAAGTGCTCTTTTTGTAGCAGGAATTGTACAACTAATGGGCTCTTTATGCTTTATTTTTCAAATAAAGTTTTTAAAAAAATAAGTTTAAAAATAATGCAGATACATCTGTACACAACAATGTGGATTAATCTCACAAACATAATGTTAAGTGAAAGAAGCAGACACAAAAGTGATTCCATTTATAAATATACAAAAACAGACAAAATTAATCCATGGTGTTAAAAGTCAAGATAATAGCTACCGTTTGTGTGTGTGTGTTGTGTTGGAGGAGGGGAGATGGCTGATGTCTGGAAGGGGGCCAAAGACAAGTTCTGGTAATGGTTTGGAGCACTTGTTATTGTTTACTTTGTGTGCACTCTGAAAATTCATCAAGCTATGGACATTTTTGACTTACACATTCTCTTTATGTAGGTTATACTTAATAAAACATTCTCCCAAAATAATACAGGTGATTAGACTTCTAGATTACCATGTCAGTATTGTCTGAGATGTATATAACTCTACATGTATTTGACTGTATGGAAAAACAGTGTGTAGAAATTTTTATTGATTTGGTACTTTTCTTACTGTCTCGAACAGACTGACAGGGAAGCCCACATTTGATTTTTTTAGGACAATTTTTATGATAGCTTCTGGTTATCCTGTGATACTAAACTACTTAGAGTAAGGGTCAGCAAACTACAGAGCAAGCCAAATCCTGCCCACGGACTGTTTGTGTATATCTTCAAGCTAAGAATAATTTTTAACATGTCTAAAGTGTTGTTTTCAAAACAAAAGAAAAGAAAAAGAAGATGGAAAAGAAGTTATATGTGGCCCACAAAGCCTAAAATATTTACCGTCTGTACGTTAACAGAACAATATTGCTGACCCTTATACCTTTTATCCTAGGAGACAGAAACCATAAAAACTGTAACTGGAGGTCACTTAGGTTGTCTCTCTCTTTTTTTTTAAATCCACTTTCTAAAAATGGCTAAAGGAATGTTTTTTAAATTGTAGTTTGATAAGACGGCTAGACTACTAAAAAGAAATTTCTGAAACATTGTTAAGCGTGATTTGTTCCTATCTGTTGCAGGTCGTAGGTGGCCTAGATATCCACAAAAAGATGGTGGTAGACGTGTGACTCTTAAGAGTACCACCCAACACTTTGCTTTCTTCTCCATCTCTGAAGATCTGCTCAAGACGTCCAGCAATGCTCTCTGTGTATTTAAATGGAAGTATTTTTCTCTGTGAAGCCACATTTTCCAACATGAGCCTCATGAAGCCAACTAAGTGTTATTGAACTCTTACTCTCTCAATAACTCAGTGTAGCACTTTAAAGTCTGAAGGACAGCAACATGAAAAGAGCATATCATTGTGGTGGAGAAAGGGAAGGGGTTGGCTTTTTAATTTATTTTTCTTCATCTTTTATAACAAGAAAGTATCTATATATACATATGTAAATATTTATATATAGATATATGTAGCTTTCTATATATGTAGTAGGTTGGCTTTAATTTAATATACTTGATTCAGAAACAAAACAATAGAGTACAAAAGTGCCAAGCAGAACATAAAACATCCTTACTTTTATTTCACACAGTTTTATATATAGATAGAAGATTGTACAATTTGAGCCGGGTGTTAGGCCAGCTATTTTCCTTTCCTGTGCTTTCTCCTTTGAGAGATTGACAAAGCATTTGTTAATGTCCTATTATTTACCTTAATTACATTTTTGTAACAAAGGAGTCTGTAACTTTATTTATACTTATTATATTTCCAGGGACTACGTCTCATTGCTGAGCAGCTTTTCATACACCTCTGCTTGAGGAGAAAGTATAAGTTCAGTGCTACTGCCAAGAGCTAGTTCTTGTGTTCATATGGTAACTGCACAGTGCTTATGGCTGCTTCATTCTGTTACTTTGTAACTAGGAGCCATTGCATTTATTAAATGTCCCTGAGTAAATGTAAGTTACCAGTTGTGATTTTATACATAAAAGCCAGAAGCTATCTTAGGCAATCATGATTTATTATATGCATTACTTAATGAAGAATACCTGAAGTAATCATGTAACTGCTTAGGATATCCATTTGTTTCATTACATGGGTAAATAATTTGTCATTAAACTCGTGTTTGAACCATGAATTTCCCTTCTGTGTTTCAAAAGACTTGCAGCAAATCTAAAAATCTGGTGATATTTAATGTGCATGTATGTATCTAAACACCCACATACATTTGTGATTTAAGTGGGAGAAGTCTTGCTAATTATATGTCACAGAAGAGCAAAATTCTATTCCAGTTTATACCTCTCCTTACCGTAAGGCATAGAGAATGCATGATGGTTCTTCCTTGATTTGCCCCTATAATTGGTAATGGATGATAACTTAATAAATTTGTGTGATATAAAAGTAGTGTATCATGTTCTACCACTTGATGTTATCCCTTCCCTTTTCTGCAAAGGTACTATTGGCTGGAAGAAAAACATTTTGGGTAGCTTTGTATGACAGTAGTCTTTCCCTACATAGTTTTTCTATAAAAACTGGTTTTATAATCACGGGTGGGAAAGGGCAGGTTGAATCAAGGTGAATGAATCTTAAATGAGCACACCTGCCTGCCATCGCTGTTCCTTCAACTGAGTGCTGCACATCATGGGCTCTGTCTGTGAGAGAAAAATCCCGGTGCTTGGTGTCCTTGCATGACATGGAGTTTTGCATGTAGATCAATTTAAAATGTACCTCTTGTTTACATAATTTGCATAATTTTAAAAGATAATGTTGCCAAACTTTGGAAATGTTAATGTTCAAACTGAAAATCTCCACTACATGTAACTTTCTTCCTCTGGATCAGTACGTGGCTTATAATCCCAGCCAGTGGTTTGATCTGTTCCAGTGTCAACTGCCATGTGCTCTGCTTCAAGGGGGAACTAGTCTTTTGTGAATTTTTTGTACATAAGTATTTGTTACAAATATTTTAGCAAATGCTTTCTATTTCTCTTGCTTGTGCATATCTTGGCTGGCGTTACAGAAAAATAGTGCAAACATTATTTCCTTACTGGGGAATGAGGGTTTTTTTTTTTCCTTTCCTTTTTTTTTTTTTTTTTTTTTTTTGTGGGTGGGGGTGGGGCGGGGTGGGGGTGGGTTTTTTTGATTGTTTTTTTTTTGTTTTGCATGATACGTAGGGTTGTGGG
>CAUYSK010082625.1:0-31414 GCA_963575035.1 Avahi laniger
TTTGAGCTCAGGAGTTCGAAACCAGCCTGAGCAAGAGCGAGACCCCGTCTCTACTAAAATTAGAAAGAAATTAATTGGACAACTAAAAATATATAGAAAAAATTAGCCGGGCATGGTGGCACATGCCTGTAGTCCCAGCTAATGGGGAGACTGAGGCAGGAGGATTGCTTGAGCCCAGGAGTTTGAGGTTGCTGTAAGCTAATCTGACACCACGGCCCGGGCAACACAGTGAGACTCTGTCTCAAAAAAAAAAAAAAAGAGTACTTACTTTTTAGGACTACCTTGAAATATTTACATAAGAAATGATACGATTTCTGACATTTGCTTCAAAATCATGAGGAGAAAGTGAGGGAACAGATGAAGGAAGATTGCCTTTGGAGGGATTAAATGCTGAAGCTAGGTGATGGGAATATGGGGGTTCTTATACTATTCTCACTAATTTTGTGTATGTTTATTATTCACAATATGCCATTATTCATAATATAATAGTTTTAAAAATACATTATGGACCAAAATATGTCTAGATTTGGTCCACAGCCCGCCAGATTGTGGCATCTGACTCTCTGACACTTCAGCTTCCATCCCACTCTAAACTGCCCACGAATCCAAACCCTCGGTGGTTGGACTCAATATTACTAGACATTGAATTCCCACACTCTTTCCTGGTCCCTTTTCAGGTCCTTTCCCAGAAGTGCCCATCTCCCAGGGAACGTGGTAATGTGCAGACAGGAACGTTAAACAAAGCCATAAAGACCAGCGCGAGTTCCCCAGGACAGAAAACACCGCAGGATTAGGGTGACTGGAGCTGGGACAGGAGCTGTCGCAACCTAGCGCCCCTTCTCTGTCCAATCTCTCGCCTCAACCTTAGAGACATACACTGCGTCTGGCCAGACCTCTCACCTTTTACCTGAGCATTCCAGAGCCCGGACAAAGGCATCTACTGCCCAGGAAAAAAATAATAATAAAAGGCGAGAATCTCTCCTGGAGCAGTTCAGATTAGAGAAGAGGGTGGTCAGTCTGGGGAGACAGAGCAACTGGGGCGGAGAAGGGGACCGAAGAAAAGTGCCCGTATCCAAAGGCACGTGAGAGGGACAGTGTTGGAGACAGGCACGGTGCCATTTCTGTGCAGTCTCTTCTCTTACTGTATCCCCTCCTCCCACTCCCCGGCAGCGAACGACCCTTCCCCTGGCACGTGTCAGCGGCGCTGGCTGCTCATTTAGCAAAGAAGGGGACGCTCGGAGAAGGAATTACGCGGGCGTCGCGCGCGGGGAGGACGCGGACGCGGAGACGCACAATGGGCAATCAGCGGCAGCCGGGGGCGCCGCCAGCCAGCGCGCTCCTGGGGCGCGACCGTCCCTCCCAGCCCCCGCGGGCTTCTCATTGTTTCCTGGATCCTCCTCTCGCCC
Source organism: Avahi laniger (assembly GCA_963575035.1). Lineage (NCBI taxonomy): Eukaryota > Metazoa > Chordata > Mammalia > Primates > Indriidae > Avahi > Avahi laniger. The sequence continues at coordinate 1,407 of CAUYSK010082625.1, forward strand.
GGCTTGGGGAGCCCACACTGACGCCGGCGTTGGGGGTTCGGCGAGGGTCGGTCTTGGCCGCAGACCGGACGGGTGTCCTGGGTGCAGGCCCGCCCTCCACCCTGCCGCGCCCGGGCCCCGGCGTCTGCGCGCGGCGATTAGGCGGCCGGCCCTCCCGCTCCCACCTCTTTCATCAGCCCGGGGAATGAGCCGCCCTCATCCTGGCCCCCGCGCCATTGTGTGCGTGTGGGGGTGACGCCGGGTCTCCGAGTGCGGTGGAGGGTGACCGTGCGCGCGGCTGCGACCCCCGCTTCACACCTGCTCCCCGCCCCCAGCCCCGGGCCGGCGCGGGTGTGTCCTCTCCCTCCCCGCGGGAGGGGTCTCAGCTGGGGATGCACTTGGTAAAGAGGCCTTGGAGAGGCCCGCGGCGGCCCGAGGAGGAGCTATAAATTTGGAGCAGATGCGGCCTGACAGTCCCCCAGCCCGGGGAGGTGGGAGGAGGGCTCTGCTCTCCGCCCCGGCCCCATCTTCTAGTCTGCTGCCGAGTTAGACTAATTCCAGGCCTAGGTGACACGGGACTTTGGACATGGGTGGCCTGTCCTCCTCACGCCCCCACCTCTGCCTTCTGCTCTTTGTGTGCCCACGTGTAGGGAGAAGGAATAGAGGGCAGGGAGATGCCTAAATTGGCTTATTACTTTCTCCCTAAAAAGAATAGTTTCTTCAGAAAAGACTGTAACAAGGTCTGCCACGCTGGCCCTGAGCTGGTGCTTTTTGGCAGCAGCCAGAGAAAAATATAGAAGACAGCAAGCAGCTCATTCCACACTATTAAGTGTCCATTTTGTGCTAGAAACTGCAAGGTAGGGAGGCACAGGCAGACACGATGGGGGAAGAGGGGAGGAGGGGAAGAGGGAAGGGAGGAAAGGGTAGAAAAATACTGAGGAATAGCACTTGCTGTACTGTATTATTTGTGCTGTAACACTGCACGTTCAAATAGCTGTTTCTCCATCCAGCAGAGGAGGGAGCCGGGTGCAGAGTGTCTCCAGGGCTTTGGTGGAGTTAGTTCTCAGTTCAGGTATCTAAACCACAAAGGTGTACGGTAGAGGGCAGGGCTTTGCACTAACCACACTACCAGGAAGGTGAGATGGGCCTTCCGTGGATCTGGAAGCGAGTGGAGAGAGCTGGAGCTGAGCGTAGGTGGGGTGGACGTCGCCTTAGTTTGTCCAACTTGCTCTGGAACCTGTAGGGATCCCTCTCTGGAGTACTGTGAACTGAAGTCTGAGTCCACGTCTCCCACCTGAAGATCTTGGCAGCATCACCAATCTGACGGAGGGTGATTTGGGGGTTAGTGTCCCCAACACTGGTGCCAAGTTGAGTTCGCAAAAACATCTGCAGCGATTCTATTTTTTGTGGCTGTGCATTGGCTCCCTCTAGCACTCTGGGGAGGGAGCAAGTAGTTTGGTTTGTAGGATCCACTGCCCCTCCCCTTGCGTCTCACTCCCCTCAGTCTCCCTGGTCTGTACCCTCACAGCTTTCCTGGGCTAGTGGTTCTCAAACTTCAGCATGCACAAAATCACTTGGGGCTCTGTTGAAATGCCACCCAGAGTTTCTAATTCCTTTGGTCTGGGGTAGGCCCAGAGGATTTGCATTTCTAAAAGTTTCCCAGCTGGTAACAGTGCTGATTCTATAGCTGGTGGAAAGAGGAAGGAGCTGCAGTGCTCAGTGCTGGGAAGGTCACTGGAGGCTGAAGTTCCCCAGGGTACTGGAGCATCTTCACTCTCTGTGAGGGATCCATAGGCTAAATCCTCCAAGAACTGTGGCATATTCCAGAATTAGCCGTGTGTGTGTGTTTTCTGGAGACTTAGCACTCCCCCTAATGGACTCAGACGATTCCGTGCTCTTCTCAGCCTTGCACAGGGCAGCAGGAATTATCCTAATTTATTACCCTAATATTTTCCCAACCTGACTTGGTTACCCACCCATCTCTGTGTCACTAAAGGAGCAGGGTCATTGCCTTCCACATTTCTGTTTGCAAACTGATGAGCATAGATTTTAGTACACAATAAGGACTCAAATGTTTGTGTAGGAATGAATGTGTTAATGCTTTCTTTCCTCTTTAGGAGAATCCTGACACCTACCAGTCCTCCTCCTCACCTTTGCTTCTTCCAGCAGTTCTGAAACACTACAAGGGTGATTTAAGATGGTTGGGTTCCAGCTATTTGCTGCAGAATTCTCCCCAAGGTGTCAGTGTCATTATCATCAGTTAGGAGCCTTTGGCTGGTGGCAAGCCAGGCCCACGTCAGAGAGGCTGAGGACAGTTTGCAAAACTGGGTTAAAAAAAAAAAAAAAAAAAAAAGCACGCTAGAGAGAGATGACATGAGAAAAGCAAGTGGCATTTTATTTCTTACCACCAGGTGGCAGACATTGCCTCATTAATGAGAATTATCCCTGGACTTGAAACCTAGTCTAAATTCTCCTTTTTTCAAATCAGAGCCAGGGCAAACGGGTTGTTTCTCTACTTAGATGAGTTGGGAATTGAGGCAGGGAGGATAGTTACTTGAAAACACCTTCGTGACTGCTGCCAGTGTACTTGAGTAATCCTTTGAGCTTCCTCATCAGTGAGAAACGGCCCACTGAAACCTTCTAGTTTTTCCTTTGGGAAAAGAGGTACACTCTGTTGTAGATGTAAGAAAATGGGTTACTTAACCAAGAAAAATGCAAAGACTGCATAACTTCAAACCAGAGGTTTCTGCCACCACTGAAACACATGACAGCCCTAAACAGCTTTACAAGGCCATGGCTTGGCTTCCTTCGCTTCCATCACCTCTCTGGCGGCAACTTTTATTTCCTACAACTCAAGAATTCTTTCTACTGTTTCCCATATTGAAATGTCTTCAGACTAAGAAAGAAAGCTTTATTTTAACTCTAGAATCCACTCAGGGACCTTCTTACTAAATTCTAGTTTGCAGTCTGATGGACGTGTGGGTGGTCTCTCCTTTACCCCGCATGTCCTAACGCTCAGACAATACTCAATGCAATATAAATTATATAATAACTACTGCAGGAGTTATACACATACAGCAAGAATATATGCCTCTTACAAGAGGGTTCAATGAATGTTTTAGGAGAAGGGTAGGTAAAGATTTCTTTTCAACACAACTTTCTCATCTCAGGTGTACGTTACAACAGGTACTGAGAATATATTAATAGTAGCATCCACTACAATGTCAAAGTCAAGGCAGGTCTATACCTTACATAGAAGACAGGTTGTCTATACCAATATCAGGTTCTCTAGTGTAAGTGAAACATTACCCTTTTAGCATGCAGGGTTATTACTTCTTTCATCTGATCAGCTTTAAGCCTCTTCCCTCTTTGGTGGCTGGCAGATCCCAGGTACACACTGAAAATCTTCGACTAAGTAAAACCCTCCAGCCCAGAGTGCTGCTCTGCCTTGGGCAATTCACTTTCACTGCAGCAGCAACCTTGTACACTGTAAATGTTTATAGATACTCTAACAGACCCTGTGAGAAACAATATAAGATTGAAATAGTACATCTTGTTTCTTCTATGTGTGTTATTAACAGTCGGTCAAAATATATTTATGGAATGCCTACAGGCTACATACATAGCAATGGTATTTCACCCTTCATTGAAAATCCATTAAAACAATTACTAGGTCATGCTTGGAAACTTTTCACAAAGGAATTTTCTTTAGTTGCTGAGTTGGTAGGAACTAATTTGAGATGCAAAACTAACAACCTCATTTGAACTAGGAAGCCCTTATGTAAACCGCCACATACTGCAAATAACGTATGTGAATTTATTTGTACCCATGTCTGAGTATATGGACTTAAAAACTATTAGTACCTCATGGTACTAATGTGTGTAGAAGGGAAGAAGAGTTTTAAAAGTTAGTGAATCATCTTCTACTAATACTCCAAAGTTAAATGTTTACCTAGAAGGTCGTGCCCTGGTTATAGGCCATTAATGACCATCAATAAAAAAAAACTGTGTTCACATCTATAACAGTGATGGAATGTCATTCCCTCTTGCCTTTCATATCAGGAAACTAGGCTGAAAAAAAAAACCCCACATTTTTTTGATCAAGGTAAAAAGAGACTCATTCAAATCAACATTTGGTCTCTGAAATTAATTTATAAACATAAGGAGATTTCATAAGTTTGTTTATTGTTTTTTTCCCACTGCTAACTTTAACAACCTTTATTAGCATTTGACTACATACATAGTTGATTCTGTCTCTTTCTTTTCTTCTTTCTTTTTTTTTTTTTTGAGATAGAGTCTCAATCTATCACCCTGGATAGAGTGCAGTGGCATCATTGTAGCTCACAGCAACCTCAAACTTCTGGGCTCAAGTGATCCTCTTTCCTTAGCTCCCAAATAGCTGGTACTACAAGTGTGCACCGTGACATACAGCTAAATTTTCTATTTTTTTAGTGGAGACGGGGTCTTGCTCTTGCTCAGGTTGGTCTTGAACTCCTCCTACCTCGGTCTCCCAGAGTGATAGGATTACAGACGTGAGCCAGTGTGCCCAGCCTGTCTTCTTTCAATTATTATTATTATTATTTTTTTAAGGCTGGTCAAATGGAGCAGTGGGAGTGGAGAAGGAACAAAGGAATCTGTAACTGGTTGTGATTAATTAGCTGTAAACACCACTGCACTTGGACCAATATCAATTACTTTTTTTACAAGGAATTTTTATTACTTAAGACACTGGGGAAGAAATTGCCCCCCATTTCTTGCACATCTTGAATGTTATGGGATCTTGTTAAAGGTTCCCAGTTGTAGTGGAACCTCCACCGTTTCTATCCCTGGCCCATGCTTCTAGTCCCAAATCTTTTCTACAATCACTTTCCAATCCAAAGCCCTCTACTGTACTCCCTACCTTCTTAGGGCAGGAGGAGACTGAAAGAACAGAGTTGGGCAGAAGGCTTCATTCTGCCTTAAAGGAAGGGTACACTTCCATCAAATGATGGCACTGCGATGACTGACCGAAGGAAAATACAGTAATATAAGTTTAGAATAGAAGCTGGGGTCAGACAGTCCCAGGGCCAAACTCAGGTCTCTCACTTACCAGTGGTATGATTTTGGCAAGTAACCTAACTTCTCTGAGCTAAGGTGGACCTTCTTGCCTGTAATGTGAGGCTTAAATAAGATAATGCATGTAAAATGCTCAGTATCTACCTAGTACAAAACATTGATGAGTAGAAGTTCTTAGTACCTATTAGACCCAGGTCTCTGTGAGAATAGAAGCCTACTTCACCTCTGCTGCTGGGGACAGACATTTCTCTGTGATCAAGAGAGTATCTGTGTAATATTATGAAATATATATATTTGAGCTTCCATTTCCTGACATATAGCTCCAAAAATCCTGGAATTTCTAGAGATATGAGAGTCTTTATGCCAATGACGTGACCGGTGGCCAAGGCATGATTAGAGGGCTGGGACTTTCAGCGCCATGCTCCAACCAATGGGGAGGGGAGAGGATCTGAAGTTTGAGTTGGTCACCAATGACCAATGATGTAATCAATCATACCTACATAATGAAGCTTCTATAAAAACCCAAAAGGATTGAGTTTGGGGAGCTTCCACATAACTGAACACACAGAGGTTCTTGGAGGGTGGGGCCCTGGAGAAGGCATGGAAGCTCTGTGCACCTTCCCATATCTCTTGCCCTGTGCATCTCTTCCATCTGGCTGTTCATCTGTATCCTTTGTAATATCCTTTATAATAAATGGAAAAATATTAGTAAATGTTTCCCTGAGTCTTCTGAGCCATTAGCAAATTAATGGAACCCAAGGAGGAGGTCATGGGAACCCAATTTACAGCCAGTTGGTCAAAAGCACCAGTTACAACTTGAGCCTGTGACTGGCATCTGTAGTGGGGAAAGTCTTGTGGGGCTGAGCCCTCAACCTGTGGGATCTGATGCCATCTCCAGGTAGACAGTATCAGAATTGAACTGGAAGGTATTCAGCTGGTGTCCACTGAAGAATTGATTGGCATATAGGGAAAAAACCTCACACATCTGGGATCAGAAATATTGAATGGCTGTGTAAGAGAGAAGAGAATGGGAAGAAAACACTTCGATTTTTGTTATTTTCTTATCCCTTTAGTGTGCTTGTGCAAATACAACAGAAGTTCATTGAACTGCCAGTAAACCAGGATACTGTATCATAGGGACTTTCTGTCCTGGGAAAAGTCTGCTTTCAGTAGGAGTCAAAAACGAGCAAGATCCTCTGCCTGTCTTTTAACTGGCTTTTTTTGTTGTTTTTGTTGAGACAGAGTCTCATTCTGTTGCCCGGGCTAGAGTGCCCTGGTGTCAGCCTAGCTCACAGCAACCTCAAATTCCTGGGCTCAAGAGAACCTCCTGCCTCAGCTTCCTGAGTAGCTGGAAGTACAGACATGCGCCACCATGTCTGGCTAAGTTTTCCTATATATTTTTAGTTGTCCAGCTAATTTCTTTCTTTCCTTTTTTTTTTTCTTAGTAGAGACAGAGTCTCACTTTTTCTCAGAGCTGGTCTCAAACTCCTGAGCTCAAAGGATCTGTCCACTTTGGCCTCCCAGAGTGCCTGAGCCACTGCACCCGGCCTGTCTTCTGATTGTTGTTGAGTTGGGTTGGGTCTTTCCAGAGATAGGCAATGCGACAGGGATTTGAGTTCAAGAAGTTTATTCGGGGAAGTGGATCACCAGTAGGAAATTAAAGGTGTGTGAGAGAAAGGCAGAAAGCCAATAAAGGGAGAGTTGTGGGTTCCATCAGGAAACTCTAGCAGACAGTATAGGATGCACCTCAGAGTTATCCCACCCGAGGGACAATGAAGTAGGAATATTTATCTGCCAACGCTCCATTTGCCATTTGTTAAGATCTGCTTCTCGGGGCATTAACTGTTGCAGGCATGGCCCTACGACGGAACTCTGGAGGCCTGCACTGCAACTTTCCTAATGGATCTTGCAAGGGGCTCCATGTGACATACACATCTACAACAAATACCTCTGGCACCATGGAATTAATGGTCACAGGACCCAAGCAGCAAGGCCACTTAAACTGCAGCCAGCACCTGTTGCAAAATCTAGTCTTGCTCTGGGCTTCCCTCAAAACTGGCAGCCTTCCGAGTGGCCCAATACGTGGGTAAGAGCAGTATTCCCAAATGTGTTGTGTGCTGTCTCCAAAATCGGAAGAGGCCTAGCAGTACTACATCTCTGAGCAGAAGGAGGTGCAAAGTAAAATAATTTGTCCTTAAACTCATAGTGGATGCCTTGGCATGCCCCAGACAACTGGACCACTAAAAACTTCACTGGTATGGCAGGCCTTCAATTGGTTAAGGGTTTATTTCCTCACCTCTTGTATGTAAGTGATCCAATTAACATAATGCTTCAAAATAGAGAAACTTTGTGGAGTTCTGGGGTATATCTCAAGACAATCAAGATCTTTCGGGCAATACTTTGAGGCTGCTGTGGGAAAACATCCTTAAGATTCTCAGAAGCTGTAGCTGAGAGGTCCTTTAGGCATTGCCTTAAATCATTCAGAGATTCTAGCAAGGATTCTTACAGCCATATCCTCGGTTTGATTTTGGCCTTAAGCCCCTTTAACTTCAAGTAATTTTTACCAGTGGGGAAAACTGGGGATAAGAGACAGTTGTATTTTCCAAACTAGCAAATCCCTGGGCTTCTATAAATCCTCTAGATTCTGCTTATAAGCCAAATAGTTCCTTCTTTTGCTCATCTCTCTTTTCCTGTATGTTATTATGCACAGTTAGGAGAAGCCAAATGGCACTTTCACCGTTCTGCCTGGAGATCTCCTTAATCATATTTTAAAAACTTTATTAGGTACATTTTCTATGTCTCAAGTTTCCACAGGCAACATCTTGCCAACTATTCCATGACTACATAATACAAGTTGCCCTTTCTCCAGCCTCCGGCGACTGTTTTCTGACTGCCTTTCCAGCTCCAGCAGCTGTTGGTTTGCCGTTCCTCCAGCCTTTGCTCACAGCTCCCTTGGTGTGTTTCCAACCCCTAACCACCAACTGGTCTTAGGGCAGAATTCCAGGAGAACAAGAGTGGAAGTTACAAGTCTTTTGAGGGTAAGTTCCAGAACAACATCACTTCTGCCACATTTTATTGGTCCAAACACGCCAGAAGGCCATTCCAGATTCAAGGAGTGGAAAAATTAACCCACTCATAATGGTGAGAGTTATAAAACAATGTGATGATGTTTTTCAATTTATATCAGAGGACTTTTCACTTGCAGGTGGATAGATCTACAGAATAAATTCCTAAAAGTGTCTTGCTGAGTCAAATACAAATATGCATTTGCAATTTTGTGAGATATTGCCAAATCACCCTTCACAGAGGTTGTACCAATTTTCAATCTCACCAGCAATAAATAAGGGTACCAGATAAAGTTTCCCCAGATCTCACAAGATGGAATATTATGCAAAATTTTTCCTCTGCCAATCTGACAGGTTAAAAATGGCACTTCCTATAGTTTCAATTTGTATTATGAATGAGATTGAGCATATTTTATTTAACTAAGAGCCATTTATATTTTCTTTTCTCAAAACTGGCTATTCATAAGTTTACCATTTCCCATTTGGTTTGTTAGCTTGTTATCTGTCAATGTATTCAAGAACTTACACGTGTTAGTGGTGGGATATATTTGGATACCAATTCTGGGACAGGGTCTCTTTAGTTACTGAGCTAAAAGTTTTCTTAGATATCCAATTTTGGTCTTGCTAAAGTCAAAAAATTCTATCCTAACCTCAAAGGGCTATCAGTGTGAGGAGAATATGATGGCTTACACTTAAAGAAAATAAATAAAATATGCCCAACCTCACCCATTACATGCAAAATTCACTCACTTTAGACCAGTTGGCTACAAATTAGGGGGTTCCCATGATCACCCTCAGGTTTAATAATTTCCTAGAATGACTCACAGAACTCAGGGCTAACAATTATCATTTTATTATAATGAAAGGTTACAAATTAGAACCAGCCAAAGAAAGAGACACATATGGCAGAATCTATAATTAAAACTAATAGTGTTCCAAGTTTTGTGCCCTCAGGAATGTGTTACCATCCTGGCATTGATGTGTTGTAATAAGCAGAGTATTGCCAACCCAAGAAGCTCATCCTAGCTTTGGTGTCCAGAGTATATATCGAGGCTTCATTAGTAGGCACAATTGATTTATTACCCTTGTGGTTGAACTCAATTTCCAGCCACCCTCTCTCCCTGAAGATCAGGTTGATTTCATTCCTATCACTCAGGAAATTTCAGAGGATTAGAGGGAAACTCCAAGGAGTTTATGAGGCAAAGTTTAAGTCATACCTGAAGGCCATCAATTTGCTTAACAGATCACTTTGAATCAGTATATTGTGGCTTGCTCTGTGATTAGCAGACTTACAGATTTCTTTATTTTAACTTAGACATTCCTTTCTACTGACTCCAAATTTTTAGACAAAGCTTAACTGTCTCAATTAAAGAATCTTTAAATCCACCTATGACTTGTAAGCTTCTGCTTTGAGATGTCATGTCTTTTTGGGCCAAACCAATGTATACCTTCCATGCATTGATTTATAATTTTGCTTGCAATCCCTGTCTCCCTGAAATGTATAAAACCAAACTGTAATCTGACCACTTTGGGTGCACTTTCTCAGGAACTCTATAGGTTGTATAACCTTGGACCACAATCACTTGTATTGGCTCAGAATAAACATCTTTAAATTATTTTACAGAGATAGGTTTTTTCTGCCAGCAGATGATATCTTAGTCTGTTCATGCTGCTATAACAAAATACCACAGACTGGGTAATTTATAAGAGTATAAATTTATTCCTTACAATTCTGGAAGATGGAAAGTCCTAGATCCAGGCGCCAGCAAACTCAGTGTCTGATGAGGAAGACACTTGGAAGCTGCCCTCTGCTTCTAGAATGGCACTTTGTTGCTGCATCCTCACCTGGCAGAAGGGATTAACATTATGTCCTCACATAATGGAAGACAGAAGGGCAAAAGAACAAGCTACGTCCTTCCAGCCCACAAATCCCATTAATGAGAGCAGAGCCCTCATGACTTAATGACCTCTTCTAAAGGTCTTGCATCTTAATATTATCACATCAAATCTTAGGTTCTAACATATGAATTTTTGGAGGATACATATATTCAAACTATAGCAGATGGCAATACTCCCTGTCTACAAGTTGATCTACAGATTCAATATTATCCCTATCAAAATCCTAGTTAGCTTTTTTTTTGCATAAATGAATAAGCTGATGCTAAAATTTATATAGAAATGTAAGGGACCCAGAATAGCCAAAACAATCTTAAAAAAGAGCAAAGCTGGAGGACTCATTCTTCATAATTTTAAGACTTACTGTAAAGCTACAGTAATGAAGACAGGGTGGAACTGGCTTAGGGATAGATCTATATGTTGGCGGAATAGAATTCAGAGTCTAGAAATAAACCCTCATATTTGCAATCAATTGATATTTGGCAAGGGACCAAGATAATCTAATTGTAAAAGAATAATTTTTTTTCCATGAACAGTGCTGAGACAACTGTATATCCAGATACAAAATTAAAAAATGAAGTTGAATCTCTTTCTTACACTATATACAAATATCAATTCAAAATGGATTATAGACATAAATGTAGGAGCTAAAAGTGTAAAAGTCTTCAAAGAAAACATAGGAGTAAGCCTTCGTGACTTTGAGTTAGGCATAGACTTCTAAGATTTGATAGCAAAAGCACAAACGAAATTAAAGAATTAGATAAAACAAACTTCATTAAAATTAAAAACTGTTGTGTTTCAATTGCTGCCATCAAGAAAAGGAAGACAACTGATAGAATGAGAGAAAATATTTGCAAATATTTTCTTTATATAAATAGTCTCATATATCTGATAAGAGATTTATCTTCAGAATACATAAAAAAATTACAACTGAAAGTAAAAAGATAAGTAACTCGATTAAAATGGGCAGAGAATCTGAATAGACCTTTTTCTAAAGGAGATACACATAAGAAAAGATGTTCAACATCACTCATCCTCAAGGAAATACAACTCAAAACCACAATGAGATACTACTTTATCTCACTAGGATGGCTATAAACAAAAAGACAGATAGCAGCCTATTGCAGAGGATGTGGAGAAGTATGAACACTTACAGTCTGCTGCTGAGAAAGTAAAATGATGCACACATTTTGGAAAATTGTGTGGCAGTTCTTCAAAATGTTAAACAGAGTGCCCTATGATCCAACGCTTGCATTCTGAGATATATACCCAAGAGAAATAAAAATATAAGTTCACACAAAAATTTCCACAGAAATATTCACAGCAATATTATTCATAATAGCCCAAATGTAGAAACAATCCAAATGACCATCAATAGAAGAACAGATAAAATGTGGTTTAACCATACAATGGAATATTATTTGGTAATAAAAAAGAATGAAATACTATTAATAATTCATGCTACAACATCAATGAACCTTGAAAACATTATGCTAAATAAAAGAAGCCAGTCACAAAGACCACATATTGTACGATTCCATTCATATGTAATGTTCAGGATTGGCAAATCTATAGCAGGAGAAAGTTTATTAGCTGTTGCCTAAGTCTGGGGTGGGTGGGAGGAAATGAAGAGTGACTGCTAATGGATATGGCATTTCTTTTTGGGGTGATGAAAATGTTCTAAAGTTGATTGTGGTGACGGTTGCATAACTGTGAATGCATTAAAAACCATCAAAATGTACACTCTAAATGGGCAAATTGTATGGTATATAAATTATACCTGAATAAAGTGGCTATATTTTTTAAAAAGGAAATATATTCAGTAGCTGGAGGAGGAGGGTATGTTTTGAGATTTTTTTTTTTTTTTTTTGAGACAGAGTCTCACTGTGTTCCCCGGGCTAGAGTGAGTGCCATGGCATCATCCTAGCTCACAGCAACCTCAAACTCCTGGGCTCAAGCAATCCTACTGCCTCAGCCTCCCGAGAAGCTGGGACTACAGGCATGCAGCACCATGCCCGGCTAATGTTTTCTATATATTTTTAGTTGTCTGATTAATTTCTTTCTATTTTTAGTAGAGACGGGGTCTCGCTTTTGCTCAGGCTGGTTTCGAACTCCTGAGCTCAAACAATCCGCTTGCCTCGGCCTCCCAGAGTGCTAGGATTACAGGCGTGAGCCACCACGCCCGGCCCAAGATTTTTTTTTTAATGAGAAAAATAAAGCATAACTGTATACTGATGGTAAAGATTCAATACAGGGGGAAACAACTGCTGCCGAAAGAGCTGGAAAGGAGAATTTCTGGAGCAATGTTCTTGTAGGTTGAGGTGACATGATTTAGTGCTTAAATGGAGGAACTGATCTTAAGCAAAAGTGCAGACTACTAACTAGTACTAACTAGAGGTACAGCAAGCAGGTAAGTATTAATAAATGTGTTGGGAGTTTTGATTCTAATTCCTTCCATTTCTTTTTCAATGAAATAGGAAGAAAGATAAGGAGCTGAGAATGAGGGTTAGAGGAGGAGATTTTCAGAAGTTCAAGGTGACCAAAGGCATAAAATATTAAATAGTTATACAGAAGAGTGAGTGAATGAAGGAACAAAAGAAATGAAATGATCGCTGAGCCACATTAAGAGCTCACTCGAGGTCAGACATCATCATTTAATTGAAAGGCAGACCAGTCAGCATGATTGTGTGGTTTTTTCCCAGCCATGAGCAGTTGCATGGTGCAGGCATGGCACAGGCAGACAGTTGGATTTAAACAGGATTGTGGTTTTGCCAAATGAATGCTGCAGAGAGAAAGGAACGGTGAGTTGAGATGTAACGGCGCTCACTTATAAGGGCTGAAGGGGGAAATGAGACAGCCAAGTTGAGTAAGAGCCAGGAAGTGTAGAGAATGGCCTGAGAAGAGATTGAGGACACAGGGATTTTTTTCTGTTCACTGATCCTAAATATAAGAGGAGGGGAAGGGTGGGTAAGGGAGTCAGAAACAAGAATTTACAGAACTTTGAGCACCAAATTCCAGGGATTATGTTGTCCAGGGATTCCTGGACTTCTCATGGGGAGTGCCTTAAACAGGTAAAAGAAAGATCACGGTGAGATTTGCACTGGTGGTCCTAAGTCAGACAGTGGTGGCAAGGCTTTCAGTGTTGCATAGGGGTGGGTTGAGGATGGAACACCTTTCCAACAGCATGCAGATGAGAGGAAATAGCAGCAGTGATCTTTTATTGTGTTTAGTAGTATCAGATTCCATGCAAATTACACTCCATACATTACCTTATTTATGCGTCATACCTTCCTGTGAAGTAGGCTTTATGTTCCCATTGGGCAATAAATTTGACAGTCTACCCTGAGTGTGGCAGTGGCCCACGGGAGGGTGCAGTCGAGGGAGAGAGGAAAGACTATTGTATTATTTCTTCCAGTGTTTCTTTTTTAAAGCATTGTTTTTGTTTTCTTAAAAGTCAGAAAACCATCATTTCTTTCTTTGTAAGAAAACAAAGGTAAGCAACAATGGAAAAAGAAAACCAGCATCTGATATAACTAGTATTAAAACCAGTTGCATTTTTATTTCAACCCTTTTTAGAATTAGTACATATGTGCAAGCCTGTGTTTTAAAAAATACTTATAGCCTTTATTTCTTAAAGCATCTTTGGATTTACAGAAAAAATTGAGCAGAAAGTACAGACGGTCCTCCCCGTCCACAGTTTCCCCTGTTATTAACATCTTGTTTTAGTGCGATACCTTTGTTATAATTGATGAACCAATATCGATACATTACTATTAACTAAAGTTTATAGCTCACATTAGGGTTCACTCAGTGGTACAGTGCTATGGAGTTTGACAGATATCCACCATTACATACAGAAGTATCATATGGAAGGGTTTTACTGCGCTGAAAATCCATGTAATCCGCCCATTCCTCTCACCCTCCGCCCTGGCAACCACTGATCTTACTACTGTCTTTATAGTTTTGCCTTTTCCAGAATGTTACATTCTAAGAAACATACACAATGTAGTCTTTTCAGATTGGCTTCTTTCACTAAGGAATATGCATTTAGGGTTCTTCTATGTCTTTTCATGGCTTGTTAGCTCATTTCTTTTTATCATTGAATAATACGCCACGTGTGAATGTACCTCAGTTTGTTTATCCATTCACCTATTGAAGGGCATTTTTGTTACTTCTTGTTTTTGGTAATTGTGAACAAAGGTGTTATGAACATTGGTATACAGGTTTTTGTGTGGACGTATGCACCATTGCTGGATCATATGGTAAGACTATGTTTAGTTTTGTAACTGGCTGTATGTTTTACATTTCCACCAGCAAAGAACCAGAGCTCCTGTTGCTCCACATCCTCACCACCTTTTGCTGTTGTCAGTGTTTTGCTGTTTTAGTCATTCTAATAGGTGGGTAGTGGTATCTCATTATTATTTCATTATGCCTAATGACATCTTTTCATATGTATATTTTCATCTGAGTATCTTCTTTGTAGATATCCCTGTTCAGATCTTTTGCCTATTTTTAAAAATTGAGTTCTTTATTTTCTTATTGTTGAGTTTTAAGAATTCATTGTATATTTTGAATACAAATCCTTGTCTTTTCATTCTCTTAACGAGCCTATTGTTTCTGAATAACAAAAATATTGTGAACATCTAAGTTAATTCATTTACTACATTAGTTTTTATGTCAGAATAATAGTTCATGCAGTGAATATATAGCAGTGTTTATTAACCCATCTCCGACTGCTGGCTTTATAGGTCGTTTCCATATTTTAGTATTGTAAACTATGTAGTGATGAATGATCTTGTAACTAAATCTTTGTGTGCAATTTTATCTTCTTAGCTTACATTTCTAGAAGTGGAATAGCTGGATCAAAGGGTTCTTATGTTTTTGAAGCTTTTAATACTTATTAAAATTGTTCTACAGAAAATTTCTCCCAGTTTACTATTTTTATTAGTGGTGTATGAAAAAGCACCTATTTCCCTAATCTCTTGTCAAATAGGTATTATAAAATGCTTTAGAAATGGAAATAGCTTCCTTTTTCTTCTGAATGTAAAAATAACTCACTTATGCTATCACTTAAAATTATTTGCAAATTGAAAGGTTAAAAATAGTATTTCATTATTTTAATTTGCATTTTCTTGATTGCTAATGAAGTTAAACATTATGTCAGGAAAAATATATTATCTTTAGTCCCACTTAAATGACATTAATCTAATAGCTATGTCATAAATATTTGGTGATAGTATTCGTAAAATAGCATTTCTTGAGCACTTATTCCAACACAGTATTTTGCTAGGTATTACATAAACACATACAGAAGAATCAATCCCTAACTGCTAAGAAATCACAGTCCTAGAAAGTCATTGGCCAGGTAACAAATGTTTATTAAGTGCCTACTGTTGCCCAGAATTATTTTTTTAGTAATAGCTTTCTTGAGGTATAATTAGCATACAACAAACTGTGCATATTTAAAGTGTACAATCTGATAATTTTTAATATATGCATACACCTGTAAAACCATCACCATAATCAAGACAAGATATCCATCACGCTCCAAAATTTCCCCGTACATCTTCGTAATCTCTCCATTCTGATTCTGGCCCCTCTGGTCCCCCACCATTTCCAGGCAATCACTTTTTGTCATCAAAGATTAATTGGGATGTTCTAGAATGTTATATAAATTTAATCATGCAGCATATACTCCTTTTAGGGGGAGGTTCTGAATTCTTTCACTCTAATTATTTGAGATTCATCAATGTTGCATGTACCAATAGTTCATTTCTTTTTATTGCTAGATAGTATCCCATTGTATGGACATAACACAGCTTATTTATCCATTCCCTTGTTGATGGACATTTGGGTTGTTTCCAGTTTTGACTATTACAAATAAAGGTGCAATTAATATTCATGTACCTCTTTGCATGAACATATACTTTCATTTTTCTTGGGGAAATACCTAGGAATTGTATGTTTGGGGCATATGGCAGATGTATGTTTAACTTTTTTAAAAAATGCCAAATTGTCTTCAAAAGTGGTTGTACATTTTATACCACTAGCAATGTGTCAAAATTCCAGCTGCTTGAATCCTCACCAGTTAGTGTGGGCAGTCTAATGTTAAACATTCTAATAGCTGTATAGTAGTATCTCATTTTGGTTTTAATTTGCATTTTCCCAATGAGCAATAATGTTCAATATCCTTTTTTGTGCTTATTTGCCATCTTTTTTTGGTAAAATATATGTTAAAATCATTGTTTAAATTGGTTTGTTTCCTTATTAGTGAGTACGGAATAATAAGTACTTTATTAGATGAGTAATTTACTAATTTTTTCCAAGTGTGTGGCTTGTCTTTTCATCTTCTTAACATTGTTTTTCAAAGAGTAGACTTTATTAATTTTAGTCAAGTCTGATTTATCAATTTTTTTCCTTCTATGGATTATGCTTTTTGGTGCCAGATCTAAAATATCTTTGCCTAATCCAAGGCCACAAAGACTTTATCGTATTTTTTTCTTGGAGAAGTTTTATAGTTTTAAGTTTTACATTTATGTCTAGGACATATTTTGAGTCAATTTTTGAATATGATGCAAGGGGCGGATCCGAGTTCATTTTTTGCATGTGGATATCCATTGTTCCAGCACCATTTGTTGAAAAGATTATTCTTTCTGCACGGAATTGCCTTTGCACTGTTGCTGAAATCAATTGATCACATATATGAGTCTATTTCTGAGGCAAATCCCTTTTGAGTACTTTACTTAATGCTCCATGATCTATGAAGTTTTTCAAATTGGCTGGTGGGAACAGAAATTATTCCTGGCCTTTATGAGCTCCATGTATTCTTATTTTTTAATCCTTTCTAGTGATTTTTCCCTTGACCTTGGGATGTTTTGTCACACACATGTACCAGTAAGAATTAGGTTGAAGAGCTGAGGGAGATCTCTTGCAGGTCACTGAGTTTCTCTTTCTATACCTCTTTTCTTTCTGTTACTCTGCTCTACAAACGCGAGCTCCCTTGGCCACTCTGGACTCTCAACTTTTTTTGTCTTCTCAACTCAGGAAGACCACAGAACTCCTCTGGGAATCTTCCTCTCTATGCCATGGTCTGGAAACTCTTTCCAGCCAGTAAGCTTGGGCAACTACAGGGCGCACCTTTTTTGTTTCAATGTTCACTGTCTTTTGTTGTCTGATGTCCTATGTCTTGAAAACCAGTGTTTTATATATTTATCTGGTTTTCTAATTATTTAAGATAGAAGGGTATATCTTGTCCTTGTTATTCCATCTTGGTTGATGGGGAAAGACTGTCTGGCATTATTGTAAGTGCTGGATCTATTAGAAGTGAACAAAATGAACAAAATCCTTGGCTTCAAACAGCTTACATTCCAGAGGGGGAGGGAAGACAATAAATACATGAAAGAAAAATAATATGTATAAATAAATGATTTCTGAAAATAAGTGTTGTTGACAAAATAAAGAGAGAAGTTGGGCTACCCTAAGAGCCCAGATCCAAGGGGAGGGAACAGAGATTCAACTTCTTGGAAGAGTGTCAGATAATATGCAGACATGTTTTAAAGCCACTACAGTCATGGCAAAGAATTTGGATTATATTATTCCAAAGGAAAGCCACTGGTGAATTTTCAAAAAAGAAATGGCGTGCAATGATTTACAATTTCAACAGACCAACTACACCAGGATTACTATATACAAAATAAACATGCAAGAATCAATTGTATTTTTATATACCAGCAAAAACTATTAGAAAATGAAATTTTAAAAATGATACCATTTACAAGAGCATTAAAAAAATATCACCTACCTAGGAGTAAGTCCAACAAAAAATGTGTAAGACCTTTATGCAGTAAATTGTAAAACTTTATTGAGAGAGACTAAAGACTAAATAAATGTAGGCTGATACCATTTTCAAGGATTGTAAGGATGATAATTATAAAGATGTTTGTTCTCATATTGGTCCATAGACTCAATGCAATAACAATCAAAATACTTACAGTTGTTTTCTGTAGAACCTGGAGGAACTAATTCTAAAACGTATGTGGGAATGTAAAGGATCAAGAACAGCAAGCCACTCTTGAAGATGGAGGAGGAGGAAAAGCAAGAGGAGGAGAAGGAGGGACTTGCTCTACTTGACATAAGACTTATTATAAAGTCACAGTAATTAAGGCAGTGTGATATTTTCACAAGCAACACAAATAGAAAAAGGGAGAGAAAAACAGACCAATGTACTATAAGAAAGAGCCCAGAAACAGACCCATGCACATACGGACACTTGATTTATGTCAAAGATGACATTACAAAGAGAGAGGAAAAGGATGGTCTTTTTAGTAAATAGAGTTGGAATAATTTTGTATGCACATGGAATGAAGGAAGGAAGAAAGGAAGGAAGGAAGGGAGGGAGGGAAAGAGGGATGGAAGGAGATACTCTACAGAAATACTTGCATGTGTGCACTGGGAGATGTGTACAAGAATGTTCCTAGCAGCATTATTCATACTATCTCTAATTTCAGACAACCCAAAAATTCAACAACAGAATGGATAAATAAAATGTAATATATCCACAAAAGAATGTTACTGAAATAAAAATGAATAAACTACAGCTTCATATAGTATGTATGAATCTTAATTAAAAAATATTAAATGAAGAAATTAAAAAACAATATTAAATGAAAGAAGTCAGACACAGAATACATAGTACGTAATTTCATTTATAAAAAGTTTGAAACCAGGGAAAATATAGTGTTTAGTGATGCATAATAAAATGATAAAACTAAGACGATCAGGATAGTGGTTATCTTTATAAACGAGACAGAGGGTAATATTGGGGACAAGACTTCTAGAGTTTCGGTAATACTCTATTTCTTGATCTGAATGGTGGTTATGTGGTATTTGCTTGATAATAATTCATATAATAATTATATATGTTTTATGAACTCCTTTATATGCACATTTCACAGAAAAAAGTTTTAAAAAACCAAGTTCACTGTGGCTACTGTGTATACAGGCAAGTGTGAAAGCAAGAGTCCTGTTAAGACATGATGGAGGCTTGGACTAGAGTTGAGAAGCGATCAGATTTAGGGAACATTTTAGAGATAGAGGTACCAGGACGATGTGGAATGTGAAGAAAAAAAGGTAAAACAAACACTAACTCATAATAAAATATAGTGATGAACATGCAGAATTAACTGGGCTTTTGAAACAGAAAGTATTAAGGTGAAGTTCCAGGTTGTGTGAGTAGGTATTAGACGGAGGACTTCTGTCCAACTATTTCAGGGAAGACTTTATAGAAAAGCCAGGGAATCGAATACTTGTGAACAGATTGTGAAGGAAATGAATGAGGGAACGACACAATTAAAGGGAGTAGTTGATAGTTTACAGGTAGATTAGCATGTATAGTTTTATACTATTTTGCACATTATTTTATTTTTGAGACATTTCATGCATTACTTATGACTACCATTTGGGTCCACATTAAAGGTGTAGTATGTTGCTTCAAACATGGTAGCCATTCTGTAAATTCTGATTGACCTATGAAGTCTTGAACAAGCACCTCACACATCCTCTAAAATCCAGGATTGGACACGGGGAGCCAGCACGACATACACACGCTCCTAGCTGCCTATTTAGCAGTGCCTATATACTATGTAATATATGTTAATAGCTTTTACATTATTGGCTTAGTTTTAACTTTAGGATGTTACCGGAAATTTTATTTTTGTTACAACTTTTTGTCATTTAGGTAGACTGATGGATGGGTAAGAGAATAAAGGGTGGGGTTGGGTTATACATAAATAATGACAAGAAACAGAAGTTTGTGGGAAGGAAGACCTCTCAGTAAACCCACTTTATCTAGAAAGGCTTCCTGCATGAGTCAGAGTTGATCTGAGAATCTTCCAGAATTAGGCAATAGGAGGAGGGAAGATTTTTTTTTCCAGGTTTGTGGGACAATGAGAACAGGATAAAGTGGTGATTTTAAAACTCTTTGGAGTCTCTAATTTAGTATATGATTTAGGCATGACTTTCCCTTTCATACACATTATATACCTTATGACATTAAAAATTTACTGCTGGGCTAAATGAGAGCGAATTTTGCTTTGATAGATATTTAAGATTCTACTAGAGCCCTCATAAAATGTTTATGATGAACCAGGCACCACTCTATGGACTTTACCTGTATTAACTCATATAATTCACCCAACAATGCTGTGAGGTCATCTTCATTTTATAGATGAAGAAACCAAGGCACTGAGAGGTTGGTTAGATAACTTGCCTGAGGTTGACGAACGGGTATTTGAAGCTAGCCATTCTGTTCCAGAATTCATAATCTTAACCTAGGTGGTGTATCTTTCTCTTAGACAAAAAGGGAAGAGGATATCATAAATTCTGCAAGTTCCTTAGGCTTCTTCATACTAACTTATAAAATATGATGGCATTTTAATATGACATATGAAGACAATTATCTCCTCCTCTACTTCATCCCTATTGCTTAATCCTTTGACTTTCCAATAACAACCATAAACAATCGTAGTCATTCTCTCCCAGCGCTTAGGAAGGCTGAGGTGGGAGGCTCACTGGAGACCAGAAGTTCAAGACTAGCATGGGCAACATAGAGAGACTTGGCTCTACAAAAAATTTAAGAAAAATTAGCCAGATATGGTGGTGTACACCCGTAGACCCAGACACTTGGGAAGCTGAGGCGGGAGGCTTGCTTAAGCCCAGGAGTTCAAGGATGCACTGAGCAATAACTGTGGCTCTGTACTCCAGCCACAGAGCAAGATCCCATCTGCTAAAGAAAAAGAAAAATGTGGCTGACCTCAGCTTAAAAACAAAAACCTAACATAAATTTGCTATTTTAAAAAAATATTGCTAAGTTTATTCATATTCATTGGTCGGCCTCTGAAGTTACAAGTCTGCTTTGGAAAAAAACATCCGCTGAGGTTTTTGAGTTAATGATTCAAGATAAACAAGATTTTCAGCTTTGAAGAACATGTAAATACCTTACAGCTATTTACTGGATTTGGTGTGCTCTGTTCAAGTTCTAACACTTTAAGGAACGCTCAGGAGTGACTAATACAGTAATTTGTTTCCAGAGGTCACAAGGGCTGTCATAATTGACAGTTTTCTTTTTAATCTCCTTACAGTTCAGAGTATAAAAGGGGGAAACCTATGCGACTTCCAAAGCAGGGAGGATGAAGAATGGTATTGGAAAGTGACTTTTCTGGTGGGCTCAGGAGTTTTTACATGTTCGAACTACAGACAACTGAATAAACGCAATAAAGACATCCAATTCTTCCATAAAACGGTCACACCTACCCTGACTAACTGGAAAACAATAGATCATAACTTGAATTAAAGAGGTGCTGTTCTTCAAATAATAGGCTTGGGTTTCTTGAAAAGCTACAGCGTACAAACTCCACCCTGGTCCACATCTGCTTTTTAAAGCCTCCCCTAGAACTGCTCTTCCTTCAGCCTTGGCTCCTTCCCCGATATACCCTCCGCAGTCTTTTCTAGGCCCCACCCTGGACGTCAGCCTCTGCACCTAGAGGCCAGTTTAGAGGGAAGACGAGCAAGAAGGGAGGGAGACAGGAGGGAGAGAGAGCTAAATGGTCAATTCCTCCTTAACTCCGGGCCCCCTCGCGGGCCTCACCCCTCCTCCCGGGGGCTGAGATTGGAGAGGAAGTGGGAAGGCTCCAATCTGTGCCTCACTCCAGCGCCCTCATGCCCCCACCCTTCTCCTCAGCTCGCGGCTTCGGCGCGCCTCGTCCCCGCCCCTCGCCCCGGGAGAGGAGCGGGCGGCGCTGGAGGGCTCGCGGAGAAAGGCCGGGAGCAGACAGCCTCCGCCCTGCAGCCGCATCCTCTGCAGCAGTGGCCTGTAGCCGCCTGCCGGCTGGCGAGCCAGGCCCGAGGGCAGCCCCAGAGACCGCGGTGGCCGGATGCGCGGGCGCGTCACTTCCGGGCGGTGCAGCGGCGGCCGCTTGGAAGATGGCTGCGCCCTGTGGGTCTGAGCTGCCCGCCAACTCGCCGCTAAAAATCCCGAAGATGGAGGTGCTCTCGCCGGCTTCTCCTGGTGGCCTCAGCGACGGAAATCCATCGCTGTCCGACCCTTCCACGCCTCGGGGTGCCTCCCCGCTCGGGCCAGGCAGTGCGGCGGGCTCGGGGGCAGCGGCGTCCGGGGGTCTCGGGCTGGGGCTGGGGGGCCGCAGCGCCGCCTCGTCCTCGGTCTCCTTCTCCCCTGGTGGCGGCGGTGGCGGGGCTGCGGCAGCCGCCGCCGCCGCCTGCCGGGGCATGTCGTGGACACCAGCCGAGACGAACGCGCTCATCGCAGTGTGGGGCAACGAGCGGCTGGTGGAGGCGCGGTACCAGCAGCTGGAGGGAGCCGGCACGGTATTCGGCAGCAAGGCCCCTGGGCCAGCCATGTACGATCGCGTGTCCCGGGCCCTGGCCGAGCTGGGCTACGAGCGGACCCCGTCTCAGTGCCGGGAGCGCATCAAGGTAACCGGCCGCCCAGCCTGGGGCAGCGCACCAGAGGCAGAGAAAAAGCGGGGAAGCGGGCCTCGGGGGCGGGGGCCAGTCTGAGTGCGGGGCTCCCCTCCGGGGCCCGGTAGGCGATTCGCATCTCCTCCGCCCTTTTCTTCTCTCCCTGGGAAGGGGGCTTTTTTCCAGATGGCCGCCAGCCCGTAGGTTTCCTGAGTTTGAAGTTGGGCGTGCCTGCCGCCGCCCCTCTTTCTTGCCAATTGAGGATGTTCCTGCGCTCTGAAGTTGGTAGTTTCTTATTGTGCGCCGTGCGGCAGTCCCCGGGCTGCTGGCGCCTCTCGCTCCCACCGCCGGGGCCCTCGCTTTGTTTGAGGCGGAGGGGCTCCCAGGCAGAGGCTTACCAGCCGGGGTGGGATCGAGGAAGGGCAGAAGTGGGGGGGCCGTTGAGCCCTCAGTTTAGGAATTTTTCAGAAGTGGCTGTGGCAAAGCCATATAAAAAGCGCCTTGGGACAACTGGCCTTTGTGTCAGTCGCTTTGCTTCTAACTTGAGCTACGAAGGACGAATAAGACTTGAGATGCTTTGGAAAATTGGAAAGGCTTGATTGTAGCCAGATTGTGTATTGTTATCGTGAAGTTAGCGGGAACGATGAAAGTTAGCCTGGCCAAGAGTAGTTCTGGAATTTGGATTGTCGATACCTCCCGAGTTAGATTGGCTTGAGGCCCTGCTGTTTCTGATGAAGCTCCTTCATGAAAACCAGTTTTCCCCTGCTTTAGTTATTGTGCCGGATGTGGTGACAAGTAGAACTCTGAGTGTGCATCTGGCCATCCTTGTGTATCTCCATGTTTATATGCAGAGGCTTAATTTGGGCTAGAAATTTTACCACCAGCCGGGTTATCATTTTGCTGTTTCTACTGCCTTTTATCTCGTATTCGTATTTATGTCATTGGCAGATATGGAGTTGTGCTTTAGTTAAACTCGTTCCCTCGTCATAGTGTCTGCTAAGAGATTTGGGTAGGATTCTCCCAGTTTTTACTGAACTGCTTCTACTACTTAGTCATAGTGTCTGTGTACTTCTTTTTCTGGTGGGGCTAGCGCTTTTTCTGGGAACTCCTTGGGGGTAAAAACCACTAAGAGCAATCATAAGTAAGAGTAATCACACTAATGCAGGGAAATTGCACCAAAGTTCACAAGATCTTGGCTCCAGCAGTGTTCATTTGGGGACATTGTTGCTTAGAAAATTTGGTCCAAAAACTAAGATATTTCAAACCGACTAATTATTGTTTAAACAATTTGGCATTCTTTACTCAGTTATAGAATTAAATTAGTTTATTTGATAACATACCTTTGGGGCTCCTTAAGCACCTTCATTTTTCTTTTTTCTTTTTCTTTTTTTTTTTTTTAAACAAGGATGTTATCAAAGTAGCAGTTAACAGGAAGAAGTTACTGTTCTTTGTCATTCATTGTTCTATTCAAAGTCATTAGGTTAAATTTTTGGGAGGGTGTTTGCACTGTCCTGCTCCAGCATCTATCCATGAACTTTTCTTGAGTTGAGAAGTGTACTTTAGGTATTTGTGACTGTTTTAGCTTGATTGCTTTCTGTCCATAGAAATTTCCCAATCACACAGAGAAAGTGTGCTATCAAAACCTCATTGAATAACAATCTCTCCATAAAATTGTTTCTCCAATAACCAGGGAATATCTAGTTGGGTTGCTTCATTGTCCAGTTATGAGAAGGATAACCTAAAGCAAGGAACAAAGATTGAGCTTCTTTGGAGAATTTTAAAAAGATCAGTTTACATGTCTCTAGACAGGTAAGGCCAAGTTGACCTCAAGCTCTTAGAATATTTTGAGAATAAGCAGATGACAATGGGTTCTCTGGTCCATAATAGCAGTTAACAAGGAGTGCAGATAACTATTTTGTTTTTTTAAAGTGCTCTATTCTTTATGTGATGTCAGTCAAGGCACCAGACTTTTTCATTAATAATGTTGATCTTCCTTGCCAGAATAATAAGCTCTTTAAGGACAGGTTCTGGTCTCTTATTCACTGCTGTTCTAGCATATAGTAAACACTGAATACATATCAATTAAATTCATCAAATAAAGTCTAGAAAAGAGAATTAGAAAGTATAATTTACAGCAGTGTTATTCAAACTTTAACTCAGAAACATAGACTTTGAAACCCAGTCTCTTTAGGAGACTTAGTGTGCATGTAATCTTAAGCACAGAAGCAGATGTGGTCACTGAAATCATAGCCTTATACAATTATGAGGTGGATGTTCAAGTAACCCAGATTATGCTTATGAAAATAAAAATACAACCTTAAATTCTCAGAGAATCTCAAACCTCTGAAAACAAATCCTTAGGTCCTAGTCTCAGAAATGATGATTTAAAACAAGTAATTCAGAAATCTCTTTCACTTCATTGTGTTGATGAGAACTGCAGAAAAATTCAGTAATACTTTTTGTTTTAGATTTTACAATTTAGAAACAAAGTAGTTCAGTAAGATGTGGAAAATGAGGAACTTCTTGTACAGACCAATGGAAATGTGAACTCAATGTCAGGCTCACTGAGAAGGAATACCATGTGAGTCAGTTACATTTCTGGTCTAATATATTTGAAATTCCTATCAAAAATTCAATTATGAGCTGGGTGCGGTGATGTGCACCTATAGTTGCAGCTACTTGGGAGGCTGAGGTGGGAGGATCACTTGAGATCAAGGCTGCAGTGTGCAATGACTGCACTTGTGGATGGCTACTGCATTGCAGGCTGGGCAACACCAACTCAGTCTCTTAAGAAATTCAATTATGAAAACTCAGTAAATAATTTTTTCTAAGTTTGAAAGGAAGAGATATATAGTAACCTTAGTTTTCCCATGCAAACCTTCTTTTAATCAGATAGTTTCAACATGTTGATGTAGCAGTCTTCATCTCATCATATAAAGGATCAGAAAGCTGAGTCCTGTCTCAACCTCTTTCTGACCACCTTCCCGAATAACTTTAAAGCACATCACTTAACCTTCTCTGGACTGTGCCTCAGTCCTCTTATCTATACAATGAAAAGATTAAAATTGTAAATATTGAAATTGAATTAATAATGTCTTAGATTTTGAGACTGAAGTCCTGCTTTTTAATATCTAAATGAATATATTTCTACGCACACATGATTTTAACTAAGATATAAACGTTTGTTATTGATGCAAAGAGTTTCATTTTGATGTCTGTCATGTTATTGGTATTTGTTCTATCATTTGGATAAAGTAGATGTGTTTGAGACTGCATTGCTGCACAGAATGTTGTTTATTCTGAAGTTATGTTGCTTTTTTGTATGTTTGCCAGAAGAAAATTTGTCTGCTAACAATTCTAGCCTGATTTTGGACTCAGATAAACAAATGTAGGTGGTTCTTTGTCAAGTGATTGCATGAATTTTCTCCTTTTATATAGGCCTTTTTTTCATATCTCCATTCACCAAATACCTGAGTGCTTCTGATATACAAGGCTGTCTGCTAGATGTTATGATGGATAAAAGAACTGTAGTCTTAAAAAAAAAAGACAGAAAGAAAAGAATTGTAATATGCAGTTACTATAGTCCCAAGAGTTTACAATCCAGCTGAAGCTTGTATGCATACATCAAAGAGTTAAAAAGCTGTACAAGACTACACAAGGGATAGTATGCAAGGCCGTACTTGATTAAGTGTCATATGACTAATGTGGACTATAAGTGTGATGACTTCAAAGGAGAGGAACGATCTCATCACTGTCCATACTGTGATAGTTGAAAGATCTATCTTGACTTGGAATTCATGAAACCATTCACTTCTGAACCAGATGCTGCATTCACACTTCAGTCAGTTAATTTGATGCCCTGCAAAACTCATTCTCAAGTCCCATATTTTTGGGTGTTCTCCAAAAATTTCCCTCTTGAGAGTTGGCTTTTTGTCTTTGAAACAGATGTGTACTTGTAGCTCTGCCTCAAGATGAAATGCAAGGTGATTGTATGTGACCTAAAAAACTGGCCTTTGCTGGATCAGTGCTGGTTGCTCATCACACAAATTTAAAAATGGAAAGGAGTCTTCTGTCCAGCAAACAAAATGATTAATTTTCTGGGCGCATTGTTTAGATTTATCCATCCATTTATCCATTGTCATCATCTTTGGAACAAATTTTGTACTTTAGCAGACAAATCACAATGTAGTGTATTTGGTCTTTTATTTTAGCTATTGAGCCTTGCAATTATTTGTTTGTTAGAACCACTAGGGCAAAGATAACTTTGGAGCCCAAAGATACCTTTGTCCCTGCATAAACATTTTAATAGACACTGCCCATCTCTGAGGACTTCTCTTTGGTGTTTGCAGGCAAGACTTCCCTTCTGCATTATCATTGAAAGATTTCCAAGAAATATGAGAAGCCACTCAAATAGTTCATAAGAAAGATTTAGTCAGATTTGTTTTCTATCATTTTTTACATATTTAGCTTCTTTTCTCATCCCACTATCACCTGAAAGTTTGTGCATTCCAGTTTGCTTGTCTGCTTGTGAATGTGACAGAGGCTTAATGCGTGTCTTAAAAGGATAGACCATCTTGGACAACAGGGCCATACACTTTAATTAGGCTTTTAGTTTTGGAAGGAAAAGATTTAACAAGCACATGTTAAAACTGAATGAACAGGATTGTGAGTTTACTTCCTGGCATTTTTGGAAATTCAGTGAAGGGTGGAGTTAAATATTCTGAATAATTCATTAAGAGGTTAAGTAAAAGGAAAAAAGAATTTAGAAAGCATATAGTATAAACAGCACTATTCCATAAAACATTTGTGAAGATGGAAATGTTCTGCCTCAGTTCAGTGTGATAGACCCTGTCACATGTGGCTGTTGGATATTTGAAATGTGGCTAGTGTGCCTGAGGAAAAAAATTTTTAATTATATTTAATTAATTTTAAATTATGAATGGCCACATGTGGCTAATGGCTACCATATTGAACAGTGTAGGGCAGAAAATTGTTATTCATGGCATTAAAGTATTTATTTTATAAAAGGATTCTCTTGGCCACTTACTCAAACCTCTAGGGGGAGCTCAAAGTTCCTTCTTCTTGTCCTTCCTGTCACTTTACCCCTGTGTAGGAGGAACCCTGATACAAGTCAAGAAAAATAGCCTGCCATTCTAGGATGTGGAGCTTTTAGTACAAGGAATGACAGTATTATTACCTCAGCTGGCTTGGGCAAACAGTGTGTGCTCTGGGACAGCGCTGTCCCGTAGAACTTTCTGTGATAATGGAAGTGTTCTCTATCTGCACCATCCAATATGGTAGCTGCTGGCCACAGGTGGCTATTAAGGACTTGAAATGTGGCCACAGTGACTGAAACTGAATTTTTAATTGTATTTAATTTTAATTTCTTAATTTAAATAGCCACATGTGGCTAGTGACTGCAGTGTTGGCCAGGACACCTTTGGAACAGTGGGTGTTCAAACTTTTTACTTACATACTCCAAAAGAATTTTGAAATCCATGTATCCTCTGAAACATTTTAAAGCTGACATCAAAATTTTTCATGTGTTTGAAACTCTGTAAGAAATTAATAGGGATATAAAAATATTAAATCTAGTATGAGATGAATAAGATGAGGATTGGCTATAAAGTGTGTCTTGAGTAATGTACTATGTATGAATCTGAAAAATCCACATAAAATCCTTACTTGTGGGTTTTATCAAATATCTCTTGAAAATGTTGGTGATTAGGAAATATTCTAGTTACATTTAAAAGAAACAATATCAACCCTGGTGTGGTGGCTCACACTTGTAATCCTAGCACTCTGAGAGGCCGAGGCAGGAGGATTGCTTGAGGCCAGGAGTTGAAGACCAGCCTGAGCAAGAGCAAGACTGCATCTCTACAAAAAAATAGAAAAATTAGCCAGGCATGGTGATGTGTGCCTGTAGTCCCGGCTACTCGAGAGGCTGAGGCAGGAGAATCACTTGAGCCCAGGAGTTTGAGGTTGTAGTGAGCTATGATGGTGCCACTGCACTCTAGCCCAAGTGACAGAGCAAGGCTCTGTCTGAAAAAAAATAAAAAAAATCACTAAGCTATACTGCTTTGGTCATTCTAAATTCAGGGGCCAAGCTTCACACCTAAAGAAATATACATAAGATAGGGAATGACAGGAATCTCTAAGGTTTTAAGGTACCTTGATCAATCATTAAAGGAGGCTACCTCAGTTGCAGACTACTGCTTTAGAACTCCGAGCATCTTTCCATTATCTTTCCTGGCTGATGTAGTAGGCTTGGGCCTGGGCCCTTGAATTTTACTGCCCTTACAAATCCCAGAGGGAAATAGGGGAGGGTTACAGGAGAAAGGTGTGGGGCTTAACTCTTGGCTAATGTTCCAGCAGCTGGAGTGGGGGTGGATTTAGATATCTTGCCCATTCCCTTTCATCAGACTGAACTGACAGATTTATCACAGGGTTTCTTTAAATACTAAAGTCTGAAATAAGGACTTTATTTTTTGTTATTTGCCAGCAAATATTTGAGTACCTACTGTTGTAGGCCCTAGAAATACAGCAGCGTACCATGTGCCTTCAAGATGTCCACCTTCCAATAAAGGAGTCAGATTACTAAAGCATGAATTACACTATTGTGAATAAGGTCTTGTGTGTCATGTTAATGTTAGGCTCATGGTGCTACAGGAGGAAGTACACATCATCCTAAGCTTTCAGGAGGTGGATCTTGAAGGTGAAGTTGGATTTAATTGGGTGGAAGGAAGTAGAGGTATTAATAGATGAGTAGTTGATGTAAAAGTTCAAAGGCAGCATAACCCAGAATAGTGCGGATGGCAAATATGCTAAGATATATTTATGTAAGAATCCCAAACTAGGAGCATCCAAATAATGAAATTGTTGCAGAAATTTTTAAGTGACCAGCTATTTCAAAAGTCATGTCTTTTAATTGAAGAACCATTCACCATAGTGCATGGCGTGTGGTAAAGGCGTCATTTAGGAACTGTGAGTGATGGATTGGTGGTGTCATAAAGAACCACGTAAAAGGATAGAGCTGATAGTTTTGGGATGACATAGTGGACATACCAATTCTAGGCAATTTGTATGTTTTGATGAGTAACTTTTTTACAGCATGGAATTGCAGTTGTGTGAATATCCATTATATATCTCATTCCTTAATTTATATACTGGAAAGAAAAACCAAAGCAGTGCATCTTTTTTTGACCACAACCCACAAGAAGAAGAAATATATTTTACCCTGGGGCCTAGTACTCAAATAACGTAACATATATGTATAACTATAACAAATTTCACAAAATAATGATTGTAACCAACACTTATGTAGCTTTTACTATGCGCTGTACACTGTTCTAAGAGCTTTCTTTTTTTTTTTTTTTGAGACAGAGTCTCACTCTCTTCCCTGGGGCGAGTGCCGTGGCATCAGCCTAGCTCACAGCAACCTCAAACTCCTGGGCTCAAGCGATCCTACTGCCTCAACCTCCCAAGTAGCTGGGACTACAGGCATGTGCCACCATGCCCGGCTAATTTTTGCTATATGTA
>CAUYSK010082626.1:0-64892 GCA_963575035.1 Avahi laniger
GCTGTGACCGCCAACACCTGCCACACTGTGTCATCATGAGCAAGTCATTTAAATTCTTAGTTTCAGTTTTTCCAACTGTAAAATCAGAATGATCATACCTGTTATCTATTAGAATTTTTTTTTTGTCTGTAGGTAATAAAAATGACTTAAACCAGTACTTTCCAAGAGAAGTATAATGTGAGCTATGTATGTAATTTAAAATTTTCTAGTAGCCACATTTTAAAAGCATGAAATTAATTTTAATATATTTTATTTAACCCATTATTCAAAATATCTTTTCTGTGTATAATCAATATATAATTATTCATGAAATATTTCACATTCTTTTTGCAAAAATTCTTTGAAATTCAGTGCTACTCAATTTCCACATGTGGCTAGTGGCTACCATATAAGACAGTACAGATTTAAACAATAAGGATATTTATGATCTCATGTAAACAAGAGTCCAGAGATAGAGCAGCTCTAGGATTGGTTAACTCAGAGACTCAGCATCAACAAGGACCCCAGGTTCCTGCCACCTTTCTGCTCTGCTATCCACAGAATGTCAGATTTGTTTTCAGTTAACTCTCCTCATGGCCCCAAGATGGCTGCCATAGCTCCAGGGGTCACCTCGAGATGCATCAACATCCAGCAGAAGAAGAGGGTGTGTTTCTTTACATGTATCTCTTCATAAGAGCAAAGAACTCTTTCCTGCCTCCCCTGCTTCCCCACCCAGCTGACTTTCCCTTGGTCTCAATGTCAGATTTCATCATGTACTCACGTTTAATTCAATCATAGGTAAGGAGGATAGACCTGAAAGCCTGGGTTAGAGCAATCAGGATTTATCCCTGGAATTGGAAACAGGCTTACCTCTCTCTAATTCATGGAGGAGGACTGACACTAGAACAAAATTGAAGTTCTATCAGCAAAGAAGCAGAAAATTTCTGTTGTGCAAAGTGGGTTTAATGGAACACAAATCCTGGCAGATGTTCTGCAAAAAGTGTCTTCTCATTAAATATCATCTGCCTCTTGGACATTCATGGTACTCATGGTACTCACATTAAGGGTTCTGATAAGTCCCGTGATCAGGGAATCTTTCATTTTATTTAACTTTGATTTTTCTCAAACTTTCTTGACTTCAGAACTGTTGTGGTTTCTTTTCCCCCTGACGAAAACCCAAATCTTGAGAAACACACTTTTAGAGATCTTGCCTTAATGGATTATTTGTTTGTACATACAGCAGGGAATATCTTCCACAGGCTGTACGCTGCCACGTTGACCCCTTTTGGTTGGAACTGAATGACCTGCACAAATATGTTGGGAAAATTCCTACAGACAAGGGCAAAGACAGAGTAGCCAGCGGCTCAGACCACAACCATCATTTCCCTGAAAAAGAACAAAAAGTACAGTTTCCTCTGGGCTAAACCCATCCAAACCTTGGATTCATACCCTGTGGGGAAGTCTCACATAAGATCACATGCCGAGTCCACTGGTATATGGTTATTTGCTTATTTTCCTTGCCCTGATGATCCATGTAGTGTCTTCCTTCCTGAGATACACGGGCCTCTGTGTCAAAGCACATGTATTCAGACTGATGTTTAAAACCACAGTGGAAGCCCTTTTATCTGATATCATCAAGACCAGTTGTAAGTTGGTTAATTGAATGAGTCAGTGACAGCAGAGAAACATAAAAAAGATGCAAATATTATATTTTTTATTTTAATTTATATCACATATATGTATAGTCATTCAATCTTTATTTTCCATTCCCTGATCTTTCGATGACAAAGTCTTCATTGAATGGAGTTTCTCATTGTCTTTCGTGCATGCCCATGATGTATAGCCTGCAATTTCCCATTTCTTTTGATTTCTATAAAGTGGAATGAGAAGTTAAAGGCATTTGCAAAGCAATCCAAACGTAGAAAATGTCTGGATTTTTATAATTTCATTCCCAATCTTTTATAGTTATTTAATTCGTACTGAATTTGAGGACATGTTTTCAGGGATTCTCTTTTACAGACGTCTGAAAGCATTTGGCTTTTCGGAGAAATAACAAAACTCTTTTTTTGGCACATTCATTTTTCATTGGTTTACATGATAAACATTAATACATCGCATCATCTCAATGATGAACACGACTGAAGTCAACGAGTTGGGGAACAGTGTTAAAATATCAATACAACTTCGTATGTGGGTATAGACGCATGGTCGCTGGCTAGAGTAAGGTGTACCAGCCCGCAATATCCATGCGCTAAGGGCGTCGTTAGCAGGTTTTATAGGAGTGCAGCATGCTGGCTGCTTGGCGGTCAGTGGAGAGGTTGTACAGCTCAGCCCAGGAAGCACATCGGAATAATCTGAGCTGCCTTAAAAAACCCCAATGTCCAGATCAACCGCGTCATAATCTCTGGCCAGGAAGGTGGATCTTGTACCGCAGATATGCCTTCCAAAGCTATTCTGTGGTGGGTGTTTAGGGACATGAAGGCAGAAGAACGGACCCCTGCATTTTCTTTCTCCCAAGGACAGAGGCTCTGAGGCCTCCTCACTGAGTCAGGGGTGTGCCCAAACCAACAGGACCTGGGTGTACCAGAGCACAGAGGTGCTTTCTTATAAGTAACTCGACCTGGGCAGAAAATGAGAGCCGGTCTCACTTTCTCCCTCTGAGTTCTCTCTGTCTTTCCTGGGTCCTTTTCATCTTTCCAGTTAATCCTTTCTGGGCCAGCTTTTCTGAGCAAAGACTCTCACCTGCCAAAAAGCTAGCCTTTACTGAGCACTTGCTGTGTGCCAGGCACTGTGTTAGCTGCCTCACATGTAGTTCATATATTCTTCAACCAACCCTCCCCACTCCCTGCCACTCGAGACCTGGAGCATCACCTCTCCTCTGGACCATTGCTGTGGCTGCCATGTGTTTATTTTTGTGATTCGTTAATTAAATGTCGTCTATCCCTGGCATTCAACTCCAAGCCCCTTGCAGGCCGCGACTGCGTGTGTTTAGCTCACCGTTGCATCCCAGCACCTAGCATGATGAACGTGTGGTCCGTAGCAAATACTTGTCGAATCCGAAGGAATGAATGAACACCCAGACGAAGGAGGTATCATCGCCTCCATTTCACAGGACAAACTGGAGCTCGGTCGGCTTAATTAATTCATGCATGTTTTAGAACGACCCAGTGTCAGAGTTAAGGTTAAAATCCATGTTATTCTACGCTAAAGCAGAGCAACTGCAGGGGAAAGGCGATATTCAGGTTCATTGAATTCAGGAGCCCTGTCTGAGGGACAGGACTGTATTTACCTTGGTTACAGCCTTCACTAGCCTTTTCCATGCACCCCAATAATGCCCAGGGTTTGAGCTGCTGAATCTAGACCTGAACACCCTTGGCAGTCACCGCCATTCACTATTGAGCACCTACTGCATGCTGAGTCATGAGGGAAAAGAGATGTGGTTTCTACCCCTCGAAGGACATTCAGGAAATGACAGTTGAGAATTCATCAGATGTTTACTGAAGGCATCTGTGGGCCTGGGAACTGTGTTCCATGCTAGGACATAGCGGGAATAAGGTAGACACGGCTCCCTCCCTCTTGGAAGCCAAAGGCAGGTAGGGAAGGCTTACAGTGCACGAGTGGTCATAATAATTATTTAAGCGCACTAGGGGAAAGCGCTAAGAAGAAGGGTGGCATAGCAGCATGTGTCTGTTTCCCACAGCGCTCAGGGAATGGGTCTCGAGAAACCTTTCTGGACGAAATCACAATTAAACTGAAGCTTGAATTATCAGTAGAAGTTGGCCAGGGGATGGGGGAGGAGAAGAGCACACTGAGAAAAGGGGACAGCATATGCAAAGTCCCTGGGGTAGGAAGGTGAGTGTGACTAGAGAGCAGTTCAAGGTGAGGCAGGGGAGGTGGCAGGGGCAGCCCATGCCAGGCTTTGTGGGCTGCCGAGGATCTTGGTCCTTGCCCTGAGGACAACAGGAATCCCTGCAGGGTTTACAAAGCCTAGCGAGGGGGCAGCCCAAAGTGTATGAGAGGAGGCTCTGCCTTCTGAAGAGGGTCCCTCTCTGCAGATGGCTGTGGGCAGGGTCTTCCTTCTTTGGATGTGTTCTTCCTGTCCCCAGGGAGAACTGTCCTGTCTTAGAGAGAGTCAGGCTGGAAATGGCCCCAGCAGCTGGCTTTTCCCCCTTCCCAGGGCCTCGTCACTCCCAGGCTCCCTTGGGTGTCTGTGCCTCTTGCCACTTGCTTGTAAGTTTCCTAATATAGCCTGGCTGTTTCCTCCCCAACTGGTGGCCGAGAGCAGCTCTCCTGTTGCAATCTCAGTTTTTTCCTGAGCTTAAAGGGACCATGTCAGCCCATTTCATGCCAAGTTTAAGCTAAAGGTAGGTTGGCTGATTTAATTTCACAAACTCGGCCAACCCAGAGATTAAATGTCTTCTCTCTATCCCCGAATTTTCCATCTTCTCTGCTCTATTCTTGTTCACTTTCTCCTTTCATATTTTTTTCTTCTTTCTTCTAAGAAGACCTGAAAGGAGCATAGCTGGGCATGCATGGATATGAGTTTTGCCTGTGGCTTGTTTATTGGCTGTGTCATCTTAGATGAGTACTTTGTCCTTGCTGGACCTTAGTTTTTTCTTATCTATAAAATAGTCACCATATAATACCTCTCCAGTTATTTTCACAGAGGTGTTTTCAGAGGGATAAAGCAGAAAGCATAAACTGTTATAGAATGTATGTGGTTCATCCACTCATTCATTCATTCATTCAACAAATATTTATTGAGTACCTATTTAGCACTCTTCTAGACACTGAGGATACAGCAGTGAACAAAAACAGAAAGGAATCCCTGCCTTTATGGAGCTTGCATGCCAGTAAGGGAGATGGTCAATAAACAACAGAAAAAGCAAAATATGTTATAGCAGATGTGCTACGAGGAAAAATAAAGCAAAGAAGAGAGATATAAAATCTTGGGTGGGGGTGATAATTTTAAATAGTGTGGTCAGGGATGGCTTTACTGAGAAGGTGACAATTGAGTAAAGGCTTGAAGATGGCAAGGAGGTGAGCCACATAGATATCTGGAGGAAGAACATTCCAGGCAGAGGGAACAGCATGTGCAAAGGTCCTGAGGCAGGCCCATGGCTAGTGTGTTGGGAGGAACAGCAAAGAGGCCTTTGTGGCTAGAGTGGAGTGAGGGAAGGGGGAGAATGGAAGAGAAGGGAACAGAGGAGTGATGGGGATGAGGTCAGGTAGGGCCTTGTGGGCCATTAAGGACTTCAGCTTTTCCTCTGAGTGAGAAAGGGCAATGCAGTGTCGTAATCTGACTTACTACATTCGAACAGAATCCCTCTGATTGCTGTGTTAGAAATAGGTAGAAGAGACACGGGCAGAAGCAGGAAACCAGTGTGGCAGCGACTATGAAAATGCAGGTGAGAGAGAAGAGTGGCTCAGACCACCTTCCAGTTGAAGTGGAGGCGGTGAGAAGTGGCTGGATTCTAGATTCATTTGGAAAGTAGAGCTGATGGATTTCCTGATGGATTTCCTGATGGGTGGTTTTTTTTTCCTTAAATTTTATTTACAATTTATTTACTTAAATTTTTGAACAATCAACTTTACTGATGTATAATTTCCGTACGATAAAATGCATTTGAAGTATACATTGGTGACAAATGTATGCACCTGTGTAAACAACCAGCACAATCAAGATACAGCACATTTCCACCAACTCAGAAAGTCTCCTGTGCTCCCTTTGCATGTGATCCCTCCCTGGCAACCACAGATCTGCTTTGTGCCACCATAGGTTAGTTGCTCCCAGACTTTCATGTCATTGGAATCATGCAGTTTGTGCTCCTTGTCTCTGGCTTCATTCACTTGGCGTGTTTTGGGTATCCATCCATGTGTTGGTGTGACCGTATTTCATCACACGGCTGCACTGCCATTCGTTTACCCACGTACCACGTGATGGACTTTTGGGTTGTTTCCATTTTGTGTTGTCTCATTTTTTTATCCTCAAAAAAATCCTGCAAAGTGGGTATTACTTTTTCATTTTCCAGATAAGGAAACTGAGAATCAGAAGAAGCAACTTGTCCAAGGTTCCACGGCTTAGATGATGTTTGAAACCAGGTTGACTCCATGTCCATTCTGTCCCTCTGCCCCCATCCAATGTAGCCACATGCGAATGAGCTTGGAAAGTGGAAGCTATTCGTTCCCCATCTGTCCGTCTCCCCAGTTTTCATCTGTTGGACCCCATTCTCATTTCTCTGGCCACTGCACCGCCACGCAGCCCCATTTCCCCACTTGCTCAGCTTGAGTTGGATCTTAGTTCAAGTCCCAGTTTTGTTCCCAGTCTTGTAACTTCTCTGGACACCAATCCACCTGTGCAATGGAGGTCATTTTTGCATCTTCCTCTCGGAGAGTCCGCCCGATGCTCTCCCCTCCATTTCTCTTTGGCCCTTTTATAGCTGATATTTCAAGATCCTTGGTTTTTCCAGGCTGGTCACTGAAGGGAAGGAGGGCCCAGATGTCTCTCACCTCTGGTCGCTCCTCCTGTTGTACAGAGGGTCTGGGAGCACCAGAGACCTTCTCTGACAGATTAAATCAGAACTTCTGGTGGTGAGGCGTAGGGACCCATTGTTTTATTGGAAAGTTTCCCTGATGCTTCTAATGCACACCAGGATTAAGAACCACGGGCTCGGAGCATGAGCTTTGGTATCAGATAGACTTAGGTTTGGATCCTGCTTCTTTGGTCAAGCGGCTTTACCTCTCAGACCACCAGCTTCCCCTCCTGGAAATAAGCATCACCATGGGAACTGCCTCACAGGACTGCTGAGAGGTTTAAGTGAGCCTTTGACATTGTACCTGATCCTTAATGGGGGCTCTTAATGCAGAAGGGGCTAGGGAGGGGGTAGGGGTGGGTCCCTAAACTGAAGCAGCCTGTGCTGGGAGGGACCAGGCAGTGCAGGGGCATCTACACGTGCTGTCCTTTGCCTCCAAAGGCACAGTGCCCCAATTTCTAGAAGTC
The DNA here is from genome assembly GCA_963575035.1 of Avahi laniger. NCBI lineage: Eukaryota > Metazoa > Chordata > Mammalia > Primates > Indriidae > Avahi > Avahi laniger. The sequence goes on from CAUYSK010082626.1 coordinate 6,980, forward strand.
CACCATCTCGGAGTTAGGTCAAGCCCTAGAGAGCTTTTCACCCAACCATCACTGATAGACAAGGCAACTGAGGCATTAGGAAAGGGAGTGGTCCCAGGTCACCCAATGAGACGGAGTCTGTGGACAGGCCCAGACAGTCATGCTGCAGACATCAACGGAGCACGTCTATGTGCCAGGCTCGGCTCCAGGTTCCAGGGATCCATCAGAGAACAAAATAGAAAAGATCCCTGTCTTCATGGAGCTTCCATTCTAGCAAGGGGAGAAAAGCCATAAATGTCATAAATAGGTCATATGTATGTTAGAGGGTGAGAAATGCTGTGGGGAAAAAAGGACAAGTAGGAAAGGGAGCAGAGTGCTGGCTGGGGTGAGGTGCCGACATACTGCAGTTTTCAACAGCACGGTCAGGGTAGGTCTCGTGGAGCAAAGACTTGAAGGATATTTGAGGAAAAGAGTCCCAGGCAGAGAGAACAGCCAGTGCAAAAGACAGAATACGAGCATGCCTGTTGGAGTGGGCTTAGGAGTCCCTTTCCTGGTTGGCTGTTTCTGTTACCCAGCCATCCTGCTCTTGGGCATTTGATGGGAAGAAGGCCATTTGGCTTTTGATAACCAGGGGAAAGGATAAGCTTGTGTTTAAAACAAAGGCTGCTAATTTCTCCCTTCGGTTCAGGTAACGTTATGTGTCAGGTACCGTTCTATGTGCTGGAGGGACGAAGATGGAGGCAGTGGTGCTGCCGTGGGAGAGAGACCAAGATGGTGGCACAGGTGTGTGTGTGGGTGGGTGAGGGGAGATGTGACCTGGAGGTGGCTGTGTATCCCTACCTATGGAGACGTCAGTCTCCAAGCTGACATCTGCAGAGGGGAGGGGAAAGGCTGGGGAAGTCGGCAGGACATAGATGGCAATTAAAAAACACTGGATGGTGCATTCGCCCAGGGAGAATGGGAGAAGGTTTTGGAGGGAGCCCTGGGAGGAACCACATGTTGGGATGGGGGTTATTTTGGCAGCTGTGTATCAGTTTGTTCACGTAACTCAGGTGCCCTCACACGTTAGCACAATTTTATAAAATTACAGTATCACAACATTTTTTTTTTTTTTTTGAGACAGAGTCTTGCTCTGTCATCCTGGGTAGAGTGCAATGGTGTCGTCACGCACTGCAACCTCAAACTCCTGGGCTCAAGCCATCCTCCTGCCTCAGCCTCCCGAGTAGCTGGGACTACAGGTGTGCCAGGAGATCTGGCTAATTTTTCTGTGTTTCGTAGAGATGGAGTCTCACTCTTGCTTAGGCTGGTCTTGAACTCCTGAGCTCAAACAATCCTCCCACTTCGGCCCTCCCAGAGTGCTAGGATTACAGGTGTGAGCCACCATGCCCTGCCTCAACATACCTTTTTGTTCAGAGTTTTTCAGTGGTATTAACTCATTTAAACCTAAAAAACCCCCTATGAGGTAAAAGACAGTTGTTACCTCTGACAGATGACGAAGCTGAGGTACAGAGAGGTTAAGTCAGTTGCCCAAGGTCACACACTGGGAAGGGCAGAGGCAGGCTTTGGACCCAGGAGCCTGGCTCTGGAGTCTGTGCTCCTAACCACTAGTTTATGCTGGCTTTCAACTCACGTAAGGCTTGTGTGGTCTACTAACAAACTCCATCATTTCAGAAGCTCATGACTCGTGTACCGGCAGGGCCTTGGTTGCTGACCTCCTTGTACACATCACTATCCTTTGTACGTTTGGTTTCACGTGGTCTCAGTTTCACGAACGCCCACAACCTCACACACTCAGCCTCGAGTGCCTCATATTTGTTCTCTGACACTCAGAGGGCCTGGCACACTCAGAACATCATACGAATCCCTCATGTCACCTCCACGGGACCTCAGGCACTCACCCCTCCATGTACACATCAACCTGCACATTCATGCTCAAAAGACACTGACACGCACGCCCACAAAGGTGTCTTGTAAACATAGTCTGGTACAGATACACACACCCACAGCCCTGTGTTCTCCAACTTTCACACCACGATGCAAACTCACTGGCTTGTGCATTCACGACCTTGAGTGTTCACATCACCCGGGATGCCAGGATTACTGCGCATGCGCATCTAACCTCACGGACCCACAGGGCCTTGCTCGTTCGCACAGCTTTGCACTTCTACACGCTGGCTCACGCAGCCTCACCTCATCTTGCACACTGTGACCTTGCCGTGTTCCCACCAGAGGAAATACTCACACCACGGTGCAAACTCCTCCTGGCTTGCCCGCTCGTGTCAATCTCGCACAGGCACGGTCACCCGGCACCCTCTGCCCCTGCAGCTGATCGTGCTCTCTCAGCCCCGCCCCGCCTTGCACGCCAAGTCACCGTGCACACGCGGGGCCCCGTCGTGCGGCCCCACTGACGCGCCCTCTCCTCGCCTGCAGGGACATACCAAGGCCAGTTCACCAACGGCATGCGCCACGGCTACGGGGTGCGCCAGAGCGTGCCCTACGGGATGGCGGTGGTGGTGCGCTCGCCGCTACGCACGTCGCTGTCGTCCCTGCGCAGCGAGCACAGCAACGGCACGGTGGCCCCGGACTCGCCCGCCTCGCCGGCCTCCGACGGCCCGACGCTGCCCTCGCCGGCCATCCCGCGCGGCGGCTTCGCGCTCAGCCTGCTGGCCAACGCCGACGCGGCCGCGCGGGCGCCCAAGGGCGGCGGCCTGTTCCAGCGGGGCGCGCTGTTGGGCAAGCTGCGGCGCACCGAGTCGCGCACGTCCCTGGGCAGCCAGCGCAGCCGCGTCAGCTTCCTCAAGAGCGACCTCAGCTCGGGCGCCAGCGACGCCGCCTCCACCGCCAGCCTGGGCGAGGGCGCCGAGGGCGCCGACGAGGCCGCGCCCTTCGAGGCCGACATCGACGCCACCACCACGGAGACCTACATGGGCGAGTGGAAGAATGACAAGCGCTCGGGCTTCGGCGTGAGCGAGCGCTCCAGCGGCCTCCGCTACGAGGGCGAGTGGCTGGACAACCTACGCCACGGCTACGGCTGCACCACGCTGCCCGACGGCCACCGCGAGGAGGGCAAGTACCGCTACAACGTGCTGGTCAAGGGCACCAAGCGCCGCGTGCTGCCGCTCAAGAGCAACAAGGTCCGCCAGAAGGTGGAGCACAGCGTGGAGGGCGCCCAGCGCGCCGCCGCCATCGCGCGCCAGAAGGCCGAGATCGCCGCCTCCAGGTAGGACCCCTGGTGAGGGCGGAAGGGGAAGGGGTCCTGGGGCAGGGCAACCTAGGAGGCCCTGTCTGCAAGCCTGTTTCTGCTTCTTTTGCCGTCAGGGGTTCCCCATGATCTTTAGGGGTTAATTGGATGCTCTCCAGGAGCCGGTGTCACCTGTTCACCCAACCGTGCATCCTCTCATCCATCCTCCGAGCCTCGCCTGACCCCTCCATGGACCTAACCCTTCTGTTCACCCAACCTTTCTACTGTCCACCCGAACAACCATCTCTCCAGTCATCCACCGCACCCGCCCACCCACTCCACTTTCTATTTACTCACTCAGCCCTCTGGTCACCTGTCCATCCACCCAGCCACGCCAGCCACCCAGACGGCCATCCGAATCCATCCAATCCCCTCATTCACCTGACTTCTCTGACACCCGCTGAGCAACTCTTTTCATCCACCCAACCATCTCCAATCAGGAAGCCCCTCTACTGTCCACCTGAACAACCACTCATCCACACAACCACTTCTTCACTCCCATCCACCCATCCAACTTTCCATCCTTTTATCCACCGTGACCAGCAACTCAGCTACCCCGACATCCATCCAAACATCCAGACGCCCATTCTGCCACTCATCCCTCCCCTTATCCACCGATCACCTGCTCTCACGCAGCTGTTTCCACCCACCCAGCCACCCTTCTCGACATGCAATCACACATCCATTCGCACAACTGCCTCCACTTATCCAAACACCCCCGTCACCCAACCGCAGTTCCACCCAGCAGTCCACCCGCACTTCCGTTCACTCACCCACCCACCCGCGCAACCCTGCATCAATCCACCCTCCCACCCACTAAGCACCCGCTCTATCATCTGCATTCAGACCCCTCTAAGTCGTCTCACTGTACTTCAGATCAACTGCTAGCATTGGCTCCAAACGTTTGCAGCACGTACTAGGCGCATGGCAATTTTAAGTGCTTTACAAATATTCGACTCATTCACTCCCCTTAACAACCTTATAAGACTCCATTTTGCAGATGAGCTAACGGAAGCTCAGAGAGATAATGTGACTTGTCCAAAGTCACATTTAGCGAGTGGCCTTTCCTAATCTGGTTCCCACCCTCCTATTCATCCTCATCTTTTTTTTCTTTTTTACCGTTTTGCCCTGGGCCTGGATTGTTTTCCTCTATGCTAGTCACTCTGGCCTTTTATCATCCTTCTGCAGTTCCTCCTGCCACAGGGCCTTTGCTCATGCTACTTCCTCTGCCCGGATTGCTCTCCTTCCTCTTCCTGCCCACTTAATTTCTACCCCTCCTTCAAAGCTTAGGTCATGCTTGACTCCCTTGGAGAGCTGACGAGGTCCAACCCCCAGGACAGGCAGACTCTCACTCAGGTGCGTGACCTATGCTTAGAGCATATCACAGTTGCAGCTTCGTGTTGCTTATGTGATTTGTTTTTAACCTACCACTTGTGAAGGGCTCCCTGTGTGCCAGTCACTGTTCTGAGGTCTTTGCCTGTATAACTCACGTCATCTTTACAAGGTCCTAACGAGGCAGGCACTGCTGTTATTCTCATTTTGCACATTTGGTGTGAGCCGCAGAGACAGCAGTGGGTACCACAGGAGGGTGGTGCAAGGCACTTGCCTATCCCGGGGCTGTAGCAGTCCCATTGGAAAAGGGGCCTGTGTTCTTCAGAGTTAAGCAGACCTAGGGCCAAATCCTGGCCCTGCCATCTTTGAGCTCAGCCACCTGGGCAGACCAGGTTGCCTGTCTGAGCTTCAGTTTCCCCATCTGTGGCACCACCATTTCTTAGTTGTACGTCCTTGCAAATCAGTTTTCATCTCTAATCTCGATTGTCTCATCTGTAAAGACGGGGTTGGTCTGAGGCTTAAGAAAGGTAGTGCAGGTGCCGTGGTGCACAGTCCTGTCTCGAGGTGAGTTCCCCAGGAAGCAGACGTGGCGACGGAGATTAGTGAGCAGGAAGTTTGTAGGGAGTGCTCTCAGGATCAACGCTGTGGGGTGGGAAGGAAGCAGGATCGGGCGGTGGGAGATGCTGGGCTGCGATGCAGTCTCCACAAAGGTCTCGGCCGACCACAAGGGGCGCTCTGCAGGAGTGATGACCTTCAATGTTGTCCCGAATTGGGGTAAGGAGCTGAATCTTTACCCAGAAAGATTGGGTAAAGGCTACCTTCCAGAAAGGGGTTGTCCTAGGGCTGAGCAGCTCTCTTCAGCCAAGGGCAGTCTCTGGAGAGGGCTGACAGCTGGCAGCTCTCTGAGCAGCTGGGAGTGGACAAATAAGTCCTGTAATTCTGAAGAGGAACCTGAGTGGCCCAATCACGGGTCCTACCACAGTGCGGGACACCAAGCATGGGCTTAATAAATATTACTTGTCATTGTCATCATTCAATGAATTCGTTTGACAGATGTGGAAACTGAGGCCCAGAGAAAGAATGTAATGTGCCCAGGACCATCTGGCTAGCAAGTGGGAGACCCAGGGCAGCGGCCCCTACCCCTAGCTTTCTGATTCCAGAACTTTAACCAGCACATCTTGCTGTCTCTGAACTTTGTAAACTTCCATGAATGTGTGAGCGGTTAATATCATTAAGGGGGAAAAAAGGTATGGTCGATATTCTTAAGACTTCATGGTTAGAAGCTACTGTGGTGTGAATGTCCCCTCCAAAACTAATGTCAAAGTGGATTGCCACTCTAACAGTATGCTAACGGTATTGGGAGAGGGGATTAGGCCATGAGGGCTCTACCCTCATGAGTGGAATTAAAGCCCTCACAAAAGAGCAGGTTTGGGCTGAGCACAGTGGTTCACACCTGTACTCCCAGTGCTTTGGGAGGCCAAGGTGGGAGGATCACTTGAGCCCAGGAGTTCAAGACCAGCTTGGACAACATAAGGAGACCCCGTCTCTACAAAAAATTAAAAAAATCAAAAAAATCAGCTGGGCAAGGTGGTGCACACCTGTAGTCTTAGCTATTTGGGAAGATCCCTTGAGCCCAGGAGTTCGAGGTTCCAGCCTGGGCAACAGAGTGGGACCCTATTGCTTAAAAAAAAAAAAAAGAGCAAATTTGGCCCTTTTCATTTCTTGGCCCTCCTGCCTTCTGCCATGCGAGGATCCAGCCTTCCTCCCTTCCAGAGAACGCAGCGTGCAAGGTGTCATCTTGGAGGAAGAGAATGGCCTCACCAGATGCTGCACGTGCTGGCGCCTTGACCTTAGACTTCCCAGCCCCAGAGTTGTCAGCCAGTACATTCCTGTCGGGCGTCTGTTAGCCAGCCTCACGTGTTGTTACAGCAGCACAAATGGTCTAAGACAGAGGCAGAGCCAGGCTTATGACCAGGTGATCAGATAATTTATTATCTAAACCTGGACACTTTTATGGGTAAAAGAGAGCACTTTTTAAAAATAAAACTTTTATGTTGGGATAATTTTAGATTTATAAAGTTGCAAAGATAGTACAAAAAGTTCCCATGTACTCTCTACCCCTTATGTTAACATCTTGCATTACCATAATGCATTTGTCAAAACAAACACTGGTACATTACTGTTCACTAACCTCCAGACTGTACTTGAATTTCACTAGTTTTTCCACTAAATGTCCTTTTGCTATTCCAGGATCCCATGTGGAATCCCACAATGCATTTAGTTGTTAGGTCTCCTTGGTCTCCTCTGGTCTGTGATACTTTCTCATTCTTTCCTTTTTTTTTTATGTCTTTGACAGTTTTGAAGAGTACAGGTCAGTTATTTTGTAGAATGTCCCTCAATTTGGATTTGTCTGATGTTTCTTTTCTCTTTTTTTTTTCCCTTTGTCAAAATAGGGTCTCACTCTGCTACCCAGGCTGGAGTGTAGTGGCACAATAATATAGCTCACTGCAGCCTTAAACTCCTGGGCTCAAGCAATCTTCCCACCTCAGCCTCCCGGGTAGCTGGGACTACAGGCATATGCCACCATGCCCGGCTAATTTAAAAAAAAAATTTCTGTAGAGATGGGGTCTTGCTGTGTTGCCCAGGCTGGTCTCAAACTCCTGGGCTCAAGCAGTTCTCCCACCTCAGCCTCCCAAAGTGCCAGGTTTACAGGTGTGAGTCACCTTGCTGGCACTGATATGTTTCTTATAATTAAACTGAGGTTATAGATTTGAGGGAAGAATACCACAAAGGTAAAATGCTCTTCTCATCACATCATATCGGGGGGCACATGATATCAACATGACTTAGCGCTGGTGATGTTAACCTTGGTCACTTAGGTAAGGTCGTGTCTGCCAGTTTCTCTGATGTTAAATTACTATTTCCTTTTTTCTATACTCTGACTTTGGAATCAGACATTAAGTTCAGCCTATACTAAAGAGGGAGAAGGGTCTGGAATTAAGCTGCATCCTTTGGAGAAGGGAATTTTATTTTTTTTTTAAGAGATAGAGTCTCACTCTGTCACCCAGGCTGGAGTGCAGTGGCATGATCATAGCTCACTGCAGCCTCGAATGCTTGGGCAAGGACAATCCTCCTGCCTCAATCTCCCGTGTATCTGGTACTATAGATGCATGCCACCATGCCTAGCTAATATTTTTTTTTTTTATATTTTGTAGAGACATGGTCTTGCTACATTGCCAGGCTGGTCTTGAACTCCTGGCCTCAAGTGATCCTCCTACCTTGGCCTACCAAAGTGCTGGGATTATAAGCATGAACTACCATGCCCAGCCAGGAAATATCTACATATATTATTTGAAATTCTTCTTTGTGGAAGATTTGCCTCTTCTTCCAAAGGGAACATTTTTAATAACTGTACCAAATGTATATGGTTACAACAGGTATAAGCCTGGAGTGTCCTGGGCCACCCTGGGACAGGGCAGAGAAAAGTAGGTAAGAGCTTAGGCTCTTGATTCAGAAGACCATGAATTGGAACTCTGGCTTTTCTACTAAATAGCTGTGTGGCCTTGCCCAAGTTGCTTCACCACTCTGAACCTGGGATCCTCTTTCCTCATAGGGTTGTTAGAAGGAGTAGATGAGCTAATGCCTGTAAAATGCTTGGCCCCGGGACAGCCAGCAGTAAAAACAATCCTTGCCATCATCTAACAATGTTAGATTTTAAAAGTGAGGAAATGGAAGTTTGGGGAGAAGGAAGGATGCCCCCTTACTTTCCCCACCCTCCTTGCCGTTCCTGCCAACGAATACCTGCCGTACTCGAACGTGGCGGTGTTGAGCTCCCACCGTGAAGGCCGCCAGGCCCACAACTGGGAACTGAGCCTATGGAGTGAGAAGCTGGCATCCAGCCTCCTGCACTCGATGATGCTGTGTGGGTGCTCGGGGAGATCTGGATTCCTCGTGTGTACGAGGAAGGAGTCCTGTGTGCCCAGCGGGCTGGTGCCAGGGGGACGGGGTGCTGCCTGGCTCAGTTTCAAACTCAGGCTGAATTCCCAATTAAGGGAATTTGGGGGTCAGGAGGAAAAGCAGGATGTGGCCTTGTTCCTCGGAGTGTCTTCCTTCTCCTGGGGCTTTGTGAGTAACCCGGCTGCAGCGGGACAGGCAGCCACCAGCCGCCTCGCGCCTGGGCAGGGCTGGCGTTTGTCTCCACTGTGGAACTTGTCAGCCCAGAGACTACGAACAGGACATCTTTCCAGGAGGAGGGAGAAAGCTGAGACATCTCTTCCTTCTAAAATGGGCTATGGACCGAAAGAGGTTCTTGACTGGTGCTGTCTAATACAGTAGCCACTGGCCGCAGGTGCTGTGGGCACTGGGCACGTGCTGGTCTGGATGGAGTCGGGCCGCAGATGTGAAACTCACACCGGATTTTGAAGACTTAGCATGAAAAGAGTGTAAAGGAAGCTGTGAATGATTTTTAAAATGTTTATTACATAGCAAAATGATTATATTTTAGATATATTGGGTTAGAGAAAACATATTCTTGAAATTGATTTCACCTGTTCCTTCTTACATTTTTTAATGTGGTTCCCAGAACATTTAAAATGACATATGCGACTCGTATTATATTTTTGTTGGACAGCATGGCCATAGACCCATTCAGGGCCCTCAGGATAGTCCAGTTCCTTCATTGATCATACGGGGAAACCGAGGTGCAGAAAGAGATAAAGATATACCCACAGCCACTAAGTGATCGAGGGGGTACTAGATTCATGTCTTCTGGTTTTGTGGCTAAGAACTCTTGTTGTAACGCCTTTTAAGGTCATGGATCCTGGATTGTGGAGGGAAGCTGGGATGTTAGGGGAGGTGCCTAAACTTTGCAGGTTGTCATGCCAACGCCTGATAAATAGCCCTCTTCTGGAAGGAGCACAGTCAGTAGTTGGGAGTGAGGCTTTGACGGTGCGGTGCGTCTTGCTATATCTCCTCTTATCTCCAGATCTCAGTCCCCTCATGTCTGAAAGGAGATCTACCTCGAAGTGTTTTCATAAAGTTTAAAGCAGAGTCCGTACACGAAGCACTCAGCATAGGGCTGGCAAGCAGGAAGTGCTCAATAAATGTTAGCCGCTGTGGCCATTGTCTAGTTTTCCAGTATTGTTGTTGTGCCACCAGGGCAGACTTTAGGGCTGGCCTGGAGGAGTTCTCAGCAACCCCAGGGGGTGAGGGTCAGAACATCTCAGGTTTTATACCAGGATGGCATCGCTGAACCGGTCTGTCTTCTGCCCGTCGATCCCACCTCCGCCTCTGTCTCTTCCCTACCTGGCCCTGGAAACTCCCAAGTTGAGTGCAGGTTGGAGTTGGTTTTGCTAGGAGCTCTCTTGCACGCAGCTGAATTTCTCCCATGAGTTAGGAGAATGCATTTCTACAGTGGCTAAGAGCTTGGGCCGTGGAATTGGATGGACCCAAGTTTGATTCTGGATTCAGCCTCTTATAAGCTGTGTGACCTTAGGCAAATGATCTCACCTCTCTGGGGCTCACTTTCCTTTTCGGTCAAATGGGAATTATATTAATTCCTCCTTCAAAGTGTTGCTGAAGAGAGTAAAATAAACAGCTCATGTGGAAGGCATGCAAGGAGGTCAAGCTGTTTCTTATGAATCATGTAGCATTCTGCACTGACCCAAGAATCTCCCCTGAGAAGGAAGTCACCCCAGGGAAGAGCCTTCCCTGTCTCGCAGTTCCTGCAACTGTGACTCCCCAGCTTTCATCTTCTGCATGACTTCCAGTTTTTGCTACATCCATGTACCACTTCTACTTACCTTCTTCATCTTTAAATCAACTTACTTAAACATGCTTAGGTACATTTATTGAAAAGGAAGATTTCTAATCACTGTTATAAATGGGAAACCAATATCACAGGGAGTTCTGAAAACAGAACAATGTTATCGAAGTCTGAGGTCAAACTACTGATGGCCAAAGGCACTGAGCCTGAAGTCTGTTTTCTTTTTGCTAAAAAGAGACACTCGGCCGGGCGTAGTAGTTCATGCCTGTAATCCCAGCACTTTGGGAGGCCAAGGCAGGAGGATTGCTTGAGGCTAGGAGTTCAAGATCAGCCTAGGCAACATAGCCAGAACCCATCTCGACAAAAAATAAAATACAAAATTAACTGGGTGTGGTGGCACGCACCTGTAGTCCCAGCTCCCTGGGAGGCTGAGGCAGGAGGATTGCATGAGCCCAGGAGTTTGAGGTTACAGTGAGCTATGGTGATGCCACTGCACTCTAGCACATTAACTGCTGTGTGAGTTGTATTTAACTCACACTGGTTTTGAGCCTGGGGCCTCATGAAGCCCATGTAACTCACAGGTCTCTACCTTGGGAGCCGTGTGAATTGTTTTTCAAGTTGCATATAACTCACACAGAGAAAACAATAAAAAATAACACATTTTTTCATTAAATTAGAAAGGATTGTTTTGTTTTTGAAGTTTTTATTCTATTTTTGTAATAAAACACTATGGCCCCAAGGAAAAAAAATTTTTTTCTCGTGTGTTAGTCAATGTGCTAGCCCAGGGAACAGAGTGAGACTATCACAAAGAAGAAAAAAAAAAGAGAGACATTGGCAAGAGATCGATTAGTATGAAAGAGTTGCAGGCACCTAACGGAGGCTTTTTCCTTGATGAAAGACAAGGATGGATTTGGTGTCATTTCAAGCCATGACTTCTCACTGCCAACACTCGTTTCCAGCACTGCCACGGGATACGGGTCACCCAGAGGGAAGAGGACCTGGCCCTGAACTAGTCTAAGGGAGGTTCTTGGTAATTGCCCATGTTTGAGCCTGGTTATTTAATTTTAATGTAACAAACATTCATGTAGTCCTCATTTCCAGGAGCCAGGCATGATTCTAAGTACCATATGTATATTGACTTATATTATCCTAAAAGTAACCCTATAAGGAAAGTACTCTTATTCTCATTTTACAGATGGAAAAGCTGAGGCACAGACAGGGTAAGTGTCTCAAATAGGACATAGCTGAGTAGGAAGCCAGGTGACCTGGTTCTAGAACGCTCTTAACCGTGCGTGATCTGACCTTTGGTCGGTTTTCTTTCACAAACTTTGATCAGCCTTTACTCTGTGCTGGCTCATGCTGGGGTACCGGGCACCCAGTGGTGAATGAGTGTGGTCAGCATCGTCCAGGGCTCCCCAGCCTTGTGGTGAAGCCAGACGGGATTAGACACAGTCAGTGGTGGAGCAGAGGGAGGAATGACCTGCCAGCGCTGGGGCCCAGAGCAAAGAGCACCTATTCGTCCGTGGGGAGGTGTGGGAACGCTCCCTGCAGAGGCCAGGCTGGGAGTCTGCCAGGTGGAGAAGTGGGAGACCGAGGTCATTCCAGGTAGAGGAACGAGAATGCGCAAAGGCATGGAGGTAGGAATTTGCATGGTGTATTTTGGGAGCCATGAGTCATTGAGAATGCTGGGGTGGGTGGGGGAAGATTAGAGATTAGGCAGGGGAGACAGCCTGGGGCCAGATTAGGACGGGCTTTGAATGCCAGGTGAACCATGTTACAAACCAAAATATTACGGGGCCCAGGCAGGTAGCAGGCCTGTGTCCTACTGGCTAGAGGGTGGTGGGACCTTGGGACGTGGCCTCCACAAGCCCTCTTGGGAGGGGCTGCCACTTCTCTCCTGCAGCTACCGGCTGCCCCATAGGAGCGTGGATTCAGTGCTGGCCCAGCTCTTGACTTCAAGAGAAACCGGAGATTTGCGTTTTGGCATAAGATCTTTTGTTTTTTGACTTTTTATTGAAAACATAGAGTATATATAAAAATAGAGAGACTGGTATAATGAACACCCATTAACTCATTAACTGGATTTAACAAGTGATAGCAATTTGGCCATATTTGCTTCTTTTATATCTATTTTTTTTTCCGAAAAAGCCTAAAGTAAATTTTAGATATCAGGAGAGAATTCACCTCAAAGTACTTTAAAGTGCAGGTGTGGAAGATAAGGGCATTTCCTACATAAGCCTAAAGCCATCATCATACCTGACAGATCAACGACAATTCATTATGAATTATTTCTTCCTCCAAATTTATTCAATATGTTTCATATCTCATTGGTTTCAATAAGGAGTTCTCTTCTCGTGGTTTTAATTTGCATTTCCCTGAGGGCTAGGGAATGTTGAGCATCTTTTCTTATGCTTGTGGGTTATTCATATATCTTCTTTGGAGAAGTATCCATTCAAATCCTTTGCTCATTTTTAAATTGGATTACCATTGGCCCTCCGTATCTGTGAGTTCCACACCCAGAGATTCAACCAACCACTGATCAAAAATATTTGAATAAAAAATAGTACAAATTAAAAAATACAGTATAACAACTATTTACATAGCATTTACATTGTATCAGGTATTTTAAGTCATCTAGAGATGATTTAAAATATTCGGGAGTATGCATGCAAGTTACATGCAAATATATCATTTTATATAGGGACTCGAGCGTCCACAGAATTTGGTGTCTGAGGGGGTGCAGATACCCAGGGGCAACTGTATTTGTCTTTTTATTATCGAGTTGTGATATATTACAACTGGATGGATACAAGTCCTGTATCAGAGATGTGGTTTGCAAATATTTTTTCCCATTCTGTGGGTTGTCTTTTCACTTTTTTGATGGTGTCCTTGGAAGTGGGAAAGTTTTTGATTTTGATGAAGTCCGGTTTATCTATATTTGCTTGTGTTGCCTATGTTTTTGGTGTCAGGACTAAGAAAACATCGTCTAATACAAAATCTATTCCTACTGGTTAGGAGAAGAATAAAAAAACGAAAAAACAAAATAAAATCTATTCCTAAATGTTTTTCTAAGAGTTTTATAGTTTTACCTCTTACGTTTAAGTCTGTGATTCATTCTGAGTTAATTTTTGTATATGGTGTGGAATCTAAGTTCAGTCTTTGGCTTGTGGATGTCCAGTTATCCCAGCACTATTTGTTGAAAAGTCTGTTCTTCACCCCATTGAGTTGTCTAGACACCCTTGTTGAAAATTAATTGGTCATAAATGTGAGAGTTCATTCAGTTCTATTCCGTTGATCTGTATGTGCGTCCTTACGCCCAGAGCTGGTCTCGATTACTGTAGCTTTGTATTAAGTTCTGAAACTGGGAATTGTGAGTCCTTCAACTTTGTTCTTTTTCGAGATTATCTTGGATATTTTGAGTCTCTTGCATTTCCACATGGATTTTAGCATCGGCTTGTCAATTTCTGTTGGAAAAAAAAAAAGGCAGCTGGAATTTTGATAGGGATTTCTGTTGACTCTGTAGATCAGTTTGGGGAACACTGTCATTTTAACAATTTTAAATCTTCCAATCCATGAGCATGGGGCATCTTTCCATTTATTTAGGTCTTTAATTTCTTTCAGTGATGTTTTGTTGTCAGTGTACAATTTTTGTTAAATTCACTCTGAAGTGTTTTATTCTTTTTGCTGCTATTATAAATGGAATTATTTTCTTAATTTCATTTTCAGATTGGGAGCTATATCCTAAATCTCTCTTAATCTAGAGTCATCCTCCTCCCGTTTTTAATGACAGGACATCTTCTGGATTTGTCACGTTGATTTCTTAAGGTACTGGTTAACTTCTTTCTCGCTTTCCTGTACTTACTGTAAATTCTACCTAGAACAGATTCAGGGTCAACTTTTTTTGTCTTTTTTTTTTTTTTGAGACAGAGTCTCTCTCTGTTGCCCTGGCTAGAGTGCCGTGGCGTCAGCCTAGCTCACTGCAACCTCAAACTCCTGGACTCAAGCAATCCTCCTGCCTCAGCCTCCTGAGTAGCTGGGACTACAGGCATGTGCCACCACGCTCAGCTAATTTTTTCTATATATATATTTTTAGTTGTCCAGATAATTTCTTTCTATTTTTAGTGGAGACGGGGTCTCGCTCTTGCTCAGGCTGGCCTCGAACTCCTGACCTTGAGTGATCCACCCGCCTCGGCCTCCCAGAGTGTTAGGATTACAGGCGTGAGCCACCGCACCGGCAGGGTCAACTTTTCTGGCATGAAAACTTAATAAATGGTTCTGTATACTTGATACTGTATCACATCAGGAGGCATATAATGCCTGGTTATATGACTCTTTCAATTCTTAAGTACTTTGCATAGCAAATCAGGGCAACTTGGTTTGGGAGCAGGGGAGGAGCACAGAGAGGAGAGGGAGGAGGTGAAGAGGGTGGGGGAAAGGGAAGTCAGAGCAACAGGGGGTGACAGGGAGCAACAGAGAAGCAGGGAGAGAGACCCAGAACATCCCCTTTGGCTCTCTCTGTAGGCAGCGGCCGGGCACTAGAGCCGGCAGTGGCCCACTCAAGTGGGTGGGACCCGTCTGGCTATCACTCGCTGTGACAGTGAGGGGGTCACACAGCAGGTGCCAGGCTGTAGGTCAGGGGTCAGGGAGGAGCCTGCCACAGGGATTTGGGGAGACAACAGAGACCTGAAAAGTGACAGGGCCGTTGGGTGGGAGGAGGGGCCTGGTGGCACCAGCAGGAAGCTGGCCAGGGGATTGGGGTAGAGTTGGTCAAATTATCCTTTTTGTATTCTTTTTTTTCTAACTGGAGAATTTATGTATTACATTCTTACAAGTAGAATTGCTGGGTTAAAAAGAACGTGCATTTTGATGATCAGAATCCCAGCGTTGAGTGTTGAGGTGGCACTCTGCCCAGTGCTGGGTCAGGGGGCTTGCGGGTGCAGAGACACGTGCGCCTTAGACCGCGGGTTGCGCGCAGAGCAGACGGGCAGAGAAGGGCAGTGACGAACCCGAGATCCTGCAGCACCGGGGTCGCCTTCGCCCTGTGCACTCTTCCTCTGTGCATCCAGGACGTTGGCAGCAGGTGGGACGGAAACCGAGAATCCTTTGTTTCCTTGTTTCCTCATCCTCTGTTGGGGGAAGACCCTTGTGTTGGAAACAGAGGCAGGCACGCAGAGCAGAAGGGCCCTGGAACGGGAGGCGGAGGACCTGGGACTGGCGCTGGCTCAGCCCCTATTTCTCGGCCCCAGCTGCCTCAGAGGGTCCCAGGAGATCTCAGGTCACAGTGGCCAGCGTTCTTAGATGGCATTTATTGAGGACTTAGTACGTGGCAGGCACTGTTTTAAGTGTTCAGCTGAATTAGCTCATCTAATTCGGAAGCACATAGAGATTTTTTTTTTAACACGCCCATGGTCACATAGCTCGTAAGTGACAGAGCTGAGATCCTGACCCCAAGTCTATGCTCCAAGCCACTCACCTACTCTGCCGCATCAATACACTGCGCTTCTCTTTTTCTCTTTCTTTTTCTTTTTTTTTTTACATTGTTCTAAACAACATACTTGTCCTTAAAATTTAAGAAAGGTCAGAGTAATGAAAAATAAAAAGTAATAAAACCGCTCCCCTGCGTCCACCCCAGCTGCACCTGTGAAGTAACCATTGTTAACAGTTCGCTTATAGAATTCTTCCATTTACCTATTCTGGTTGTGTTTGTTCTCGTTTTGTTCATAACTAGGACTGTCCACATTGATGTTTTCCAACTTGCCTTTTTGACGTAATATTTTTGAGATCTTTTCATCTATGCACATAGATCTGCCTCGCTCTCTTTAACAGCTGTGTACTGGTCTGCAGTGTGGTGGTGCCATGATCTATTTAACCAGGTCTCTCTTGATGGAGATGGAAACCACTTCATATTTTCATGATGACAAACGAGGCTGCGGTGCACAGCCTTGGGCACAGACCTTTACTCACGCGGCTGGGCAAAGGGATGGCCCAGCCAGGCCATGTATCCCATCAGGGACACGCAAGCATCGTTGGAATACGTTGGACATAAAACTCCAGTCCACCTGGGTCTCTGCGAGGGACCGATGCCTGACATTCCCTGTGGAAATGCAGATTTGATGTTCTCCCAACAAGGTCCACGGTACCCTTGAGTGAATTAACACAAATAATTCATACACCTCTGTCCGGTGTCTCACCTCAGCCCTCTAATAAATGTTCAACAGTATTTAAAGAATAATTGTTGCAGGGAACATACGGGTCGACATTTATGTGTTAGATTCTTACAAGTGGAATTGCTGGGTCCAAAACAATGTGCATTTTAATTATCAGACTCCCAGTTAACCCCCAAAAGTGTTGCCCCAAATTTATACCCTCTCCAGTACCAACAGTATGCAAGAGAACAGTTTTCCTCACACCCTTGCCGCCAACAGTCTTTGCATCTTCGCCAAGTTGTTTAAAGACAGCCGGGTGTTCCGGGAACCCAGGGACCACCTTCAACACCCCTCCAAACAACTGCTCAGACCCACAGAGACAAAGTGTGCCCTTGTTCTCGCTGTTTCCGGCTCACCTGCGATTCCTGGATGCGAGGTTCCATTGAGTGAGTTAAACTCCCCGAGGATGGGCTCGAAATGTTGGAAAGGCCCCTGGCCCCAGGCTCCTGCCTTTATCACATCCCTCCTTTGCGAATTGCCAGATGGACAAAATCCCTTTGCGCCCAGACACTGGAGATTGGGGAGAATGGAATTTCCTGAGTTGTCAGAGCTGGATTCTCGCGACATACACGAGACAGCTGTGACTACAAGGCTGAGTGGTCTGGGGAGAGAGAGAAGGGCTTGCTGGGGTCCCTGGCAGCAGGGAGACGTTAGAACTATGGGGATAACGTGTTTGGGGCAGTCAGGCCTTCCGAGCTTGGAGAGTAGAGAACTAGAGAAAGGACCTAGCGTGTCCCCATCGATCCTCAGAAAGAGCAGGTCAGAGCTGGAAGGCACCTGAGGGAGGCCTAATGTGTTCATTTCACAGATGAAGAAACTGAGGCCTCCCTAGAAAGGGGCAGAGACCCAGCCAAGGTTGTGCAGTGAGCCTGGGCCAGAGCAGAGAGGCGTGTGGCCAGAAGGCCGGGTGAGGGAGATCACATTTCATAAATCAAATGGGAAGGGCACAGGGTTCTGCAAGCTGGGAAGGCATGTTTTATCTCCTCCACCCTCAGCCCTATAAACTGTGCTCAGGGTGCAGCTCTGGAACCTTCCAGCTTTACTTTTTAGCCTGAATAGCAGAGTCAGAGAACAGACAGGCACTCAACACCCTGCAACTCTGGGAGAAAAATGCCCCTCCCCCCAAATGCAGGGGAGTCCCCACCTCCCAGTGAGGCCCGTGCTTGGCCCCGATTCTGGCACCTGAGCTGAGTGCCAGAGACTCAGGGGTCAGTGCTGGAAAGGCTGGGACACAAGAATGTTGGAATGACAGTAATAAAGAGAATACTGGTTGCCGTGCAGGGTGTTTGAGAGCTCGGACTGCGGTCAGGCGGCCTGGGCTCTAGTCCTGCACTGTTACTGGCCTTCATGGCTTTGGGCAAGTGACGTCCCCCCAAGCTACCTGTACCTGCAGTTCTTCATCTCCAAGGTGAGGGCCCTGGGGGAGCCTCATGGGGCCTAGGAGAGGGTCAGGTGGCCATTCACCAACGTGAAGAGCTCAGGGCAGCGCCTGGCACGGAGCGGGGCCTCTCCCGGTGCCACCGCCCAGGCTCTGCGCCGAGGTCCTTTCCGTGCGTCATTTCATCTACTCCTCGTGAAGGAGGTGCTGTTTATTATATTGACCCATGTCACAGAGGAGGAGGCCAGTCCCCACTCACAATGACGGACGCAGCTGGGCTTCAGATTCTCTGACCCGGATTCCACCCTCCTACCCACTGCGGGAAGAGAAGGTCTCTCAGCTCTAGCATTTCCCGTCACTCTCCTGCCGGGCTGTTGTTCCGAGCTTAGACCTTGGTGCCAGGCATCCTTTTGCGTGACAGAGCGTTGAGAGCGCTGAGAGGGGAGACTGAGAAGCTGAGGTTCAAATCCCACACTGTTACCCACCGAGCATCCTCAGTCCTCTCTGAGCCTCACTGTCCTCATCTGCAGAATGGGGACAGCAACAGCCCTGCCCCCAGGGTTCGGCGAGGACTGGATGAAGTGATGTGTATAAAGGACTGTGCATGGTTGTGGCGCTTGGCAGGCGCTCGGTAAGTGGGGAGCGTGGCCAATCTGACCTTCGTCTGTCTCACCCGGAGGCTGAGGCGAGCGAACTCGGTGAGGCCAGCAGGCTCCTTCTCCAAGCTTCGTTCCTCCCCAAGCGCCGTCTGGCTCCCTGGGTTTCCGAAGCCTAGTCCAGCTTCCACTTGGCTTCCTAAACCCATACCAGCAAGTCTCTGCCTTCGGGAGGGGAGTTAAAAATAAAGCCGGTCTTCAAATCCTTCAAGTAAACACCCAGCTCTCTAAAAATAGTGCCCTCGCAATAGGTCTTCGGAGCCAGGCCGGGCTCGAGGGCTGGGAGTCAGCGGGGCTGGTCCTGGCAGCCAGGCACGGCCCAAGCTGGGCCCTGCCACCCCGTGCTGCCTGCCGAGCCTCTGCTCCCGAGGGGAGCCAAGCACCCCGTTTGTCTCCAGCCCCTTCTCTCTCTCCACTGCCACCAGCCCAGTGCTGGCCACCGGCTCCCCATGCCCCACCGCTGGGGTCCCTCACTGGCTCTTCCTGCCCCTGTCCTCTTCCTCACACAGCAGCCAGCCCGAGCTTTCAAAATGTTAGCCTGCCCATGCCACTCTGGTGTACCAAACTAACTGTTTTTGTTGTTTTAAGAGATAGGGTCTCACTATGTTGCCCAGGCTGGAGTGCAGTGGTCTGATCAGAACTTATGCAACCTCGAACTCCTGAGCTCAAGGGATCCCCCTGCCTCAGCCTCCTGAGTAGTTGGGACTACAGGCACACCACCATGCCTGGCTAATTTTTTTATATTTTTGTACTGATGGGATCTCAAACTCCTGGCCTCAAGTGATCCTCCCACCTTGGCCTTCCAAAGTGCTAGGATTACAGGCATGAGCCGCAGCACCGACTCTGTTGTACGAAACTTTCACGGAGCCCTTAGTTTGGGTTCCTGCAGAAGCAGAGCATGAGACAAGGATTTGGGCACAGGTAGTTTATTTGGGAGGCGCCAGGAGGGAGGAGGTGAGAGGGAGAGGGCGGGGAGAGTGAGGGAGGGAAGGACGAGCCAGTGCAGGTGGGTGCTATTGTGACATGGCTGCAGACCACGGGGACTGGATCCTGCTAGGACTCTGTACCCCTAGGACTGTCCACCTGGAGTGGCCTCTGGTGCCTCAGTCACAGAGCGTTTCCCCTGGGACAGAGCTCCCTCCATTTCCGGCTGGGCTTGCCTTGGGGCGAGGGCAAGGGGCCTCCTGCAGCATCTGAGCAGGCTCCAGGCAGAAGGGGGACAGCTGTGCTTGGGTGGGACCCCAACAGTGCGGGGTAAGTCTTGCCTTTTGTGGAACTGCCCTCCACAGCTGTGGGTGAGATTGAGGGTAGCAGAGGAGATGTATTGCCGGCCCCAGGCTGTCTGCTTTTAGGAGAAATTCCAGATTCCCTACTTTGGCCCCCAAGACACTTCCTGTCTGGCTCCATTTACCCCACCAGCCCTGTCTCATGCCACCCTCGATGTCACTCACCTTCAGTCTGTTCCTCCAAAGCACCGTTCTCTTTCCTGCCTACAGCCCTTTGCACGCGCTGTTCCCTTTGTCTGAAATGCTTTTCCTTTACTTCTCCTCTCTCACTGACACCTGCTTGTTCATCTGGCCTCACTCAGCTCAAATGTTCCTTCCTCAGGGAAGCTCTGAGTCCCTTCCAGTCTGGGTTCCCTGTTTTATGTGCCCCTGACACGCTAGTCCCAGGTACCAGCCGCTGGCATAGCACCTGGCAGGTGTGTGAGGCTCCGGAAGCCTGGTTGACTGACTGATGTCAGGCCGTACACATCTTATAATGCAAAAACGCCGCAGCACAGGACACCTTCCATTTCACTCATTTCAGCCTTTGTACACATTCAACCCGTGTTTCTTGAGAGCCTACTGTGTGCCGAGTAGTGTTCCAGGCTCTTGGGGAAGGAAACCTAAAGATCCTGGCCTTCGTGGTGCTCAGTGCTCCCTGGGAGATAGCCCACACGCAGGCCCCTGTGGTCGGGCCTGGCCTCACTGAGAAAGGCCTCGTGGACATTTAAGCAGGGACACGAAGGGGTTGGAAGAGTGAGCCCTGGGGACTTCCGGGGGAGAGTGGCCCAGTGGAAGGAGCAGCCAGGGGAAGCTCTGGGGTGGGCGCGTGCCTGGAGTGCTCTGGGGACAGCGAGGAGGCCCGTGTGGCTGCAGTGGGGGAAGACGGCAGTAAGGCAAGAGGCCAGAGGAGTGCGGGCTGGGGACACGTGGCTGTTGTTCAGGATGGGAGCCGCTGGCAGCATGTGGCTATTTCAGTAAACTGAAATTATTAATAAATAAATGAAAAGTTTTGTTCCTCAGTCGCAGTAGCCACGTTTCAAGCGCTCGATAGCTGCTGTCTCGGACAGCACGGATATGCCGCATGCTCCTCATCGCTGAAAGTTCCCCTGGACGGTGCCTCGGTGGGGCCTGCAGGTCACCGTGGGGCACTTGCCCATACATAACTGGGCACGCGGCCTGGGGGCCTTTCCTCACCTCCCAAAGTGGGTATGATTGAAGCGTGCAAGGCCATTTGGTCCAACCCCGGCCAATGTCAAAATGCCTTTCTGGTCATCCTTGCCAAGTCACTGGGTCACTGCTTCCGCATCTCCAGGCACGGGGAGCTCACCGTCTCTTGAGACGGTCCAGGCCAGCTTTGGACAGCTTTGCCGTTTGGATTTGCTGAAACCAAAAGGACTTTGTGCCCGTGTGTAGCTTCTACCCGTGGGTCCCAGTTCTGCCCTTGAGGACCATGTGGATCAGGACCGTGTTCAGCTGCAGGAAATAGAACCCGTCTGTACTGCCTCACCCCTGGGCTTACTTTCTACATAATGTGATCGGAGGGGCAGTGCCAGGCTGATGGGCAGCTCCGTGACACCCTCAGGGACCCACCTCCATCTGTCTGCCCTCCTGCCATTTTTAGAGTGTGGCTTTTGTCCTCACACTCAAAGATGGCCATTGCACCCCAGCTTGGCCTCTGTATTCCAGGAGGGAAGAAGCGGAAGGGCAGAGGTCAGAGATCAAAATGCAAAAGCTTCTCTTCCTGGGAAGCGAAACTCACCCCAGGGATTTACCGTTCCCTAGTGCAGAGGAGTCTGGGAAGGTGAATATTTTTAGCCAGACGCGTCTCTGAACGAGCTTAGGCCGCTGTTAGCGGGAAGGAGGGAGAGAATGGGTATTGGTGAGCAGCCAGCAACGTCTGCCCCACAGTCCCTGCAGAGACTTAAAGACTGTGATCTTGGGGGCCAGGCGTTGTGGCTCAGGCCTGTAATGCCGGCACTTTGGGAGGCCAAGGCAGGAGGATCTCTTGAGGCCAGGAGTTTGAGACTAGCCTGGGCAACATAGCAAGACCCTGTCACTACATAAAATAGACTGTGATCTTAACATCCCTGAATCTTCCCTCATCACCACATCCCTAGTCCCTTCACTCTGCCTCTGTTTTCACATCTCCTCAATCTGTCCATTTTCCAGATGGAAAAACAGAGGTGCAGGCATCATTTATGGTTAAGAGCACAGGCTTTGGGGTCAATAACACGCATTCCTTGGGCAAGTCACTTCCCTGAGCCTCGAGTTCCCCAACTGTGGAAGGTGGTAGAAGTTGATGTAGTATTTACTGCTGAGGGTATCAAGTACTGACCACAGTGCTTGACACAGTAGTCATCCAATAGTGGCAGTTGTTAAGTTATTATGGCTATTATTATTTTTACTCAAGTGATTTCTTCTGGTGTTATTTAATGAAGAACCAGAGAGAATCACTAGCATAAGGATAATAATAGTTATACAGAGTGAGCTCTCTGGGGGATCACCCAGTGGCCACCCCAAGGACATCTCTCTCCTTAGGTCTCCAGAGGACGTGTGCCATGGAACCACAGGTGGGAGGGAGGGTCTGCAGTGGGGATCCATCTCCAAAGCCACCTTTGGCCAAGCCGTATCTTTGTAGGGACCCATCCGTCGCGTCACTGCTGAAATGCTGTTCCCAGCGGCCCTGGCTTCCTGCAGCCCTATCTGGGAAGGGGGTATGACCCACAAGGCTGTGGCAGCGGATGCCAAACCCTTAGCCCCACAGGACTTGCCGTAGCCTTGCCAGAAGCCTGGCCACGGGGACGGGGCCCCTGGAGCTCTGACCCAGCAAGTGGAGGGTGGGAAATGCCACAGCATGGGGCCTCTAGGGGGGGAATTGTCAGAGGCAAAATCGGGTGCTCCCCAGGGCCCAGGTCTACACAGTCCTTCCCTGACCACCCCAGCTGGGGTAGATATGGGGATAGACATCCATCCTGCTGCAGAAAACCCGCACTGGGAGGACCCAGTCATTTTTTTTCTTCATTTAAAAAAATATGTCGTACATTGATTTGGTTCAAGATCCCATGGTTATAAAAGTATGAAGAGTCCATCTCCTCTCCGTGGCCCCAGCTTGTTGGCAGCGCCACACCCCGCGGGCAACTGCTGTTTGTAGTTTCCTTCCTTTCCTTCCAGAGTCACTTTCTGCATTTCTGAGTAAAGGTGGAACACATGAGACTGCTGCTACTTGACCGGGTTTGCCTGCAAAACGGCAATGTCAAGTGATCCAACCTAATATATGTAAATGCATATTTAGATTCCTGTTTTTCTCTTTCTTGCACAAAAGGTAGCGTATTATACATGCGGTTTTGAACCTTGCTTTTTTCTCTTTGCTGTGTACATATATTGGAGATCTCTCTATATCTTTCCAAATAAAGACCTTTATCAGTTGTTTTAATACCTGCACAGTATTGCATTATATAGTAAGTTATTTAATCAGGCCCCTGTTACCCAACACAATTGTTTCGGTGGCTGTCAGACTTTTAGATAAAGCTGCACACACATCATTTTACCCCTGGGGCAATATAGTTCTAGAATAAATTCCCCCAAAGTGCAGTTGCTGGATCAAAGGCTCTCTAGTGGCTGTCCCATTTTCCCTGCCCGGCCACATTGTTTTAGGGTGAGAAGGCCTCTGCCACTGGTTTGCTGAATGACCCTGGGCCAGTCCCTGCCCCTCTGTGAGTCTCCATTTCCCAGAGCACTGAGCTCTCCGTGCCTGGTGCTTGGGGGAAAAACGCCAGCCCAGATTCACTTCCCTGCCTCGCATTTCTCACGCCCCAGTCACGTGGGGCTGTTGTTACTGAGGGTTCTTTGGGAGATGACTTCAGCCCAGAGGGAGTCCCAGGCAGCGCAGCGGGGTCAGCGTGGAGGAGCAGACAGAGGGACCAGCCCGGGCAAAGGCACAGAGGTGTGGCAACAGGTTCCCAAATGCCAGTCACTGGTGTACCTTCCATGGCCACACGCCCTCTGGTTTATCCTTCCCTTAATATTTACAAAATATCTTAACTTTCTTAAACCTAAATTTATTTTTATAAAGGAACCTTAGATCATTGCCATAAATAGAAATCCAGTATGAGATTAAAAGAAGTTAGCCAGAAAGAAAAAAAGGAAAAGAAAAAAACCAGAATGAAACAGCACATCCTTAAATGATCCCTCAGTCTACTAGAAGCTCACACTCAAGGGCTTGCTGCTGTGCTCTCTCGGTTACAAAACAGTGTAAGAGAGGCGTTAAAGACACATTAGCACCAAATGAGACTTTCTTATTGATGTCATCAGGATGGTTGAAATTGAATTTTAAAAGAACAGTATTACTTAATGAATGGCCTAGTACCATCTGTCATTCTTGGTCATACCAGTAGTAAGCACACTTCAGAGACACTGGCTCAAAAGACATTTCTCTTCTCTCCCTTCTCAGAGCCTCAGAGAGAGGGAAAGCCACTCTTCGGAAGGGCCTGTCCTCCAGGAACTAGACTCCATGGGGCTTTGGGTAAGAGGAGCCCAAGCTTAGACAGGTCTTGCACACAGTAGGCACTCACTAAATGCTCATCTGTGACTGACTCATTAGTGGGCTCGAGGGGCTCTCATGAAAGAAGGATAGACATTCAGACAAACAGATGCCTTCCTGAATCTTGTCCAAAGAGAACCGATGTCCTCCTCTTGCTCTGTCTTCCAGTGGCAAATGACGTACCTCACGGCTGAGGGTTGTTGGTGGAGCACTGCAATAGGAGCCACCCAACCTGGACGAGAGGAACATGGGGTCACCTTCGCCACCTTTCCCTCATCTTCCTCCATCCCTTCATTTGTTCGCACTAAGTAGGAAGTAAACAAACACACAAATGTAGAACAGATCAGCCCAAGTTTATTTTTTGCTGAGTCTTAAATGGGTGCCTCCATTCAGGGACCCAGGCTCCTTCCACCTTGTGGCTCTGCCACCTTCTACATGTGTCTTCCAAGGTCATCATGCTCTTCTGTATTAAGCCTGCAAAAAGGGAAAGCACCCAGAAGGATGGTCATGGGAGGTTCGTGTTGGCTGGGCCAGGAAGCGGGGTGCATGATGTCCTCTTACGTAAGATTGACCAGACGCCAGTCACGTGACCATCTAGGTGTGTGCCCGGGAGGAAGAGGGGGCTGGCTAGTGGACTGCGGGCTGGGCTCAGCCATGCTTAGTGAACATGGCCTTCGGGTCCTTTATCACCTGCCTCCATCCTAGTTCTGCATTTACTTTTGACATTGTCAGGCTGAACTTTTCTCAGTTCCTTAAACACTGTGTGTGTGTGTGTGTGTGTGTGTGTGTGTGTGTGTGTTTTAACATCTTTTTGTACCTTGGCTCTTGCTGTTCCTGCTATTTATTAATAAAACACCCTTTCCTCTCTTCTCTGACCAAGCAGCTCATACGGTTTTGGAAAACAAGACCACAGCCTCAGAATTTAAAACCAGATTTTGCCATTTGGTAAGAATTGCACGCAGGGAGAAGAGAGGACACCTGTATACAGGCTGGGAGAGTCCTCAGCTCCTTCACAGAGCAAAGTACAGGTTTTCTTTTATACACAGATGCTGCCTAAGACCCGCTCTGAGAATTGTCCTGTGCTAAACAGGCAAGGGGACCTCTTGTAGTCACAGATGGCAGACTTCAAGAGCTTTTTGTCAAGGGAGCTAAGAATCTGTTTTTCTCAGGAGGTCACAGAAATTGTCCAGGACAGAGGTGAAATATAAGGGTCTGATTGCTGAGACACTGAACTTTTTTCCTAGTTCGTGTCTGTGAGGAGAGGTAGTGTGCTGATTAAATAGCTCTGCAGAGCAGGAGAACCCTGCGTCCTGGAACTGGCCCGTTTCCATGGTATAAATGCTGCCGTTGTAGCCGATTTCAGGCTGCCGGTGTGATGTCTGCATGCGAGCAGTCCGCTCTCTGCAGCAGGCGAGATCTCGCACGGCCCCTCCAGCCCACAACCAGCCCGCAACTGATTTCTTCATCCCTACCCTGCTTCAGGCTGCAGCTCAGCGGTCTCAGCTTTCTGGGTCCCTTTTTCTTCTGAGCTCTATTTTAGAAGCCTGCACATTCCTAACGGGGTGGTTTTCCTCTAGATTTTCCCTCTTAGACTATAAGCTCCTTATGGCCAGAACTTTGCTTTTAAGTTTCTTTCTATCTCTGCTGCATTGTCCGATGCCCACGTTTAGTGGGCCCAGCAAACGCTTACAGAAGACAGCGGGGAGAGGGACGAGGGAGGTGGCTTTGAAGAGCGCCAGGGAGCCAGTTCCTGCTCTGAGACTCCTTGGCAGCGAGACCGCAGGCAAACCCCTTCACCTGTCCAGGCCTGTTTCCTCCTCTGTAAAAAGTTCCTTTTCCATTTTCCTCTGTTCCCGCTAGGCCAGACCTATCACTGAATGGTACCTAGGATGAAAATAATAGTAATTATTGTTCATTCGGCCAATTTTTATTAAGCATCTGCTCTGAGCCAGACACTATCGTGGGTGCTGGGGATTCACCGATGAACAAAACAGACAACGATCCTTTCCTGCTGGCCTTTGCTCTCTCCGTTTGCATCCTGCCGTGGACGGAGTGGAGTTTCACGGGCGTCATCCCATCTGATCCCAGGGCAGCCCTGAAGGGTGAAGCTCTATCTTACTGCCATGGGGAGTGGAGTTGGATGAGTTGCCACATATGAGCCGGGGTGTCGGGGTGGAGAAGGGACTCACCCCAGCATCCGGTCCCAGGACCTGTGTTCTTAGCCACCAGGACATACCCCCCCCCTCAGCACGCCCGTTCCTGCCACCCCTCTGCCTTTGTCAGGCCTGAGTCCCCTTTCCCCATCCCATCTGCTCCCGTGAACACATCCCTCGGGCCCACCGGGACCCGATTCCTCCCTGATGGTGTCTTTTCTATGTCTCAGGCCCTGTCTCCACGTCCTTCCTCGTTGTTCTGGTCCCTGGAGTGGAATCTGTCTTTGTTCACTCCAACACAACACCTCTGTCCCTTCATCTCACCGCCCCAGGGGCTAGGCATGGACGCACACAAAGGGCTTAGCAAACATCTCTTCATGAATGCATTGGATGCCTTAATTTTTTCTTGAACTCTAGCTCAAGTCTTGGTTTTAAATGTCTTCATCATACAGGTTATTTATTGTTCCTGGGAAATCTGAAGGTCAGATCTGTTAAACAAAACCTAAATACCCTTCGTGTGCACCTACTGCGTGCTGAGAGTGGTGTTCACTGCTGCAGGGTTACAAAGATCTTTGGTCTCACTTGGCTCCTTGGTGTGATCACAGCCAGGATGACCACCCAGCCCTGTGTGTCTGGGACAGTCCTGGCTCATGTGGGTATAATTACATCAACAGCCTGCCTTTCACTCCCAGATGCTCTAGTTTAAATGATAAACTCTCTGGTCACCCTAAACAAGGCCTGAGAATATGGCCTCTTACTGCTCAAATACCAAGCCATTTAATCCTCCCAATCCTATGAGGTTGGTGCTATTATTATCCCCATTCCACAGATGGGGAAACAGAGGCCCAGAGCAATATAGTAATTTGCTCAAGGTCACAGAGCTGGGGAGAACCCACGTCATCCGGTGCCAGAGTTCTCCTGCCCAACCTCAGGAAGAACTTCTCTAGAATGCCTTTCCCGGCCCCACGCCTGAGTGCATGTGTCTTCCCCCAGCCCACACCACCAGGATCCAGGGGCTTGTCCCAGTCATGACTGCTATGACGAGAAGACAGCAACAGGGTTGGAATCCCCTCTGGACCCCTCATGTCTGGTACAGGGTCTGGGGCCAAATAAGATCTCTGGAAATGCTTTCTGAACCAAGGGATGTAGTTTTCCAGGGCAGGGCTGGGTTTGGCCCCTTCCTTTCCTGTCCCTGGGACAGCAGAGTCGCCAGCCCCCAGGAACAAATGGAGCTGCCTGGAATTCCTAAGAACTCCTTATCAGTTTTCAGAGAGGCCTGCATGGGGCACCAGTAGGTGTCAGGGGCACTGGGGGCCGCTCTGGGAAAAGCTGGAATGCCCCAGCAGGCCCCACCTGGGGAGGGGCCGGAGGCGGGGGAGGCTGCCGGGCAGGGAGGGCTCAGCTGTCACATTCCTCCGGCTCACTGAAAGCTCTCCTGGGCGCCTTGTCCTTATTTAGGCAGGAGATGTCTGCTGACTTGGGCCCTGCGGGATGCCATCGCAGGCCGGCTCCCCGGGCGGGGTGGGCAGGGCAGAGCATACCCGAAGCTAAGTCAGCAGGCTCGTGGTTGTGCAGGCCATCCCCAGGGAGGAAGCACAACCGTCTGGGAGAAAACTCACTCTCTAAGTAACAAAAATAGCAGCTACCATTCATGAGGTGCCTACTACCTGCCGGGCACCAGGCTAAGCTAGTCCGTAAGCTCCAGGAGGTAAGTCTCTCCTGTTCACTGCTGTACCCCCAGAATCTGGCCGAGGACTTGGCACACAGTAGGTGCTTAGTAAATACTTATCACAACTGAATGAACATACACTTCATATGTCATAGTTCACTTAATCCTCACGATAAGTCTGGTGGTAGCTAAGTGGTATTATTAACCCATTTTGTAGATGGGGAAACTGAGACTTGGAGAGGTTCTATGACTTGGTAAAGGTTATGTAAGTTGGAAGTGGGGGTGCTGGGGTTTGAAACTAGGTCATCTGACTTCAACACTAACCATGCTTTCATCTTCTCATTTTGGAGTAAAGCCACATTGGAATTCCTGGCTTTGCCCTTTACTGGCTGTGTGAGCTGGATGGGATACATAACCTTCTCACCTATAAAATGGGGATTGGAAATTGCAATTGTTGGATAAATCTACTTTAGAGAATATTGTGAGTATTTATTGAGATAACACGTGCGAGTGTTTTAGCACAGTGCCTGGCACACAGCAGGTGCTCAGCAAGTATTGCCTATTAATAATGGTGGTGATGATTATGATGGTGATGATGGTGATGATGATGGGCCTTCAGCATCCTCCTGCTTGGTTGCACCCAAGGAGCAGAGTAGGCAAATGGTGAGGCCACCTTCCAGCAGGCTGTGTCTCCCTCCCGGAACACAATGACAGTCATGGCCCTCTGGAGAGGGTGGCAGGGCCTTCGTTCCAGCTGTGGTTTCCTACAGAGAAACATTCACTACTCCTAGGCCGTCGGAAGCCTCCCGGGTTCCCAGAGCAAGAGGCTGGAAGGGGTCTGGAGTTTTACCCTCTGTTAACACCTGGTACGTGATCACGTTCTTGTGTCAGCTTGATCGCCCAAGGCTTCCGTGAGCAAGTACTATGTGCGCCGGCTGTCTGGGTTCCCATCCTTGCTGTCTGTGTGCCCTCGGGCAAGTTATTGAGATACTCAGAGTCCAAGTTGCCCCATCTGCACACTGAGGATTATAATAATAGTATTTCTTGCATAAAGTGGTTGTTCAGGGAAAGCGATGTAATGTGCACACACACTTAGAATAGGGGCTGTCACGTAGTAAGTGATCCTTTCAACATGTCTGTAACAGAATAACAATTATAATGGCTAACTGTCAATTGCTGAAAATTGAAAATGATCATAGAAGCTTCTCCAGGCCTCAGTTTCCCCATCTTGTCCACTGTGTTGGTATTAAATGAGGTGAGATGCTTTCTGAGGGTCCTTCCGGCTCTCACGGTCAAGTATATGTGATCCATAGAACAAAACTTTTATCCAACAAATACTTAGCAAGTCTGAATATTTGTTGGATAAACAGGCCTGCTACATGCCAGGCTCTGCCTGGTAGAAGGCATACAGTAGTGAAGTTTCTGCCCCTTGTGGGGCTCACAGACGAATAAAAGGAAGATAAAGTAACCTGGAAGCTAAATGTAGGGGATTGTAAGAGCAGAGATCTGGCAGTTCCTTGGGGAAGGGTTCTGAAGGATGAGTAGGAGTTCGCCAAGTAAAGAAGTGAAGGATGGGATGGGGATAAGAGTTCCCAGGAGAAGAAACCACCTATGTAAAAGCCCTGGGGTAGGAACAATAAACAGGGCACATCTGAAGAACTGGAAGTTTCTGTCTTCCTAGAAGGCTGAGTTTGGAGTCAGATGAGAGGTTGGCAGGAGCTAAGTCTGAAGTCATATTAAAGCATTTCCATGTTATCCTTCGCGCACTGGGAAAGACACTGTGGGGACTTAAGCAGAGGGTCAAGACCAAATCGCTAGAGGTGGCCTCTGAGGAAGGTTTCCTGGACCAGATGGGGCACAAGAGGGAAAACTTAGATCCAGGGTTGGTATCCAGCTGGGCACTCCAGCAGGGTCATGCCAGTTGTTAAATATGGAAATATTCTGTACTGGCTCGTAACTAGCAGCTGTCCTGAGCCCCCAGAGTATCCCCTGGCCGCTGCTGCTGTTCTGTCTGTGTGGCCTCGTGTGCAGGACATAGTCTTCCCCAGCACCCAGCAACTAGGTGGTTAACCACCTGGCACGGCAGCTAGTTATATTATTATTATTTTTTAAATTATCACCTCCTGCCTACATCTCAGTGGAGCTTTCCAGCTCTAAGAAGGCATCAGAGAACATCGGATAGAACTGGTCCCAGCCTGGGAACCTTGGATTTTAACCCAGTCCTTGCCCTCTTCTCACTGGGTGGGCAGGAGGCTAGACTGCACCATCCTCTAGGGCCACCCTACACTGACTGAGGCTTAGCACAGGCTTCGGCGTCAGGTTGACCTGCAGTTCCATCCCAGGGCTTCCCGGCTGTGTGGCTGCCCTCGTAGGTCACTCTGCCGCTGGGAGCCTCGTTTCCCTGTCCATTGAGCGGACACAGTGATGCCTGCCCCTTAGGGTTGTTGTAAGGAATAAATTAACCATACCTCTAAAAATCCCAGCACCCATAGATGCTAGATTTTTAAAATATTTATTTATTTTGTATTGCGTATACTACACGCACATTCAGAAGATCCAATAGGGTTGTATCAGTCAGAGTTCTGGCAGGAAAGGGTGTGTTTCAAGGTTTAATTGAGGCGAGTTTAATGAAGGTACCGCTTGCAGAGATATGGGCAGAAGATTAACAAGGAGTGTTAAGGCATGCGGTGAGTGGGTCTGTGCAAACCTACCCACAAAGTCGGAGGAAGCCGAGAGGGTGAAGGAAGAGGCCGACAAACCCAGTTTCTCAGAAGGAAACTCTTAATAGGGGCTTTCGAACAGAAGCCATGTCCCCGTCCCCGTGGCCACAGGAGGGGAAGGTGGATCCCTGGCACCCACACCGTCACCCTGAGACCCAGGGCTTATGTACTGTGGGGAAGGAATGTGCGGGACAATGGAAGTCGGCCTCTCAGGGAAAGGCAAGAATTTGCCTAAGGGCAGGATTTATGTTAAGTACGAGAAAGTAGGAATCTTAGAGGTGTTCCCGGAACCGGAGTTAAATAGAAGTCAACTTGGTGAGGTGACATCCAAGATGGATTGCTTTAGCCTCTGTGGGAAGCTGCTAGCACCCCAGGTCTGAAGGGGTGAGGGGGGACATGGTGTGATTACTGGAGCCCGGGGCAGAGCTGCGGCTGTGGAGGAGGGAGCCAGGCAGGAAGAGAGGGGAGTGGGGACCTGGACCACCCTCTCCTCCCGCCCTCCAGCCTCTTGCTGGTGCCTCCATTGCCATTGGCTAGACCCGCTGGAAGCCCTGAGCAAGGTGCTGGGTGATGCAGGCTGCAGAAGAGTCTCCCCAGGCGCAGAGCAGGGTGGGCGGAGATTGGGGTGGGGCAAGGGGAGGAGACGGGGCACAGGGAAATAACCAGCCCAAATGCTGTCTGTCTCCTCCCTTCTACCTGTGTGGCAGCCACCTAGTTTCCCTCCAAGTAGGCCACCTGTACTGCCAGTTTCCTACCTGTCCTTCCACAAATATTCTATATATAGAAGAGCACACGAGTTTGTTTGTTTGCACAAGTGTTACAATATGCATTCTTTTACACCTTGCTTTTTAGCTTTCCATGTCTTGGAATGTGTCAGTACAGAAAGATCAGTCTCATTATTAGTATTGGCTACATAACAGTCCTTCAAATGGCTATGCCGTAATGTACTTAACCGGTTCCCTCCTGCTGGCTTTGGGTTTATTTCCAAACTTTTGCTATTACATTGTTGCCATAAGTACCCTGGTACATGTGTCATTTTGCACAGTTTGAATGCATCTGTTGGCTCCATCCCCAGGAGGAGGCACAAAAATATATAGATGCTAGATTTCTAAAGAAAAAGAAAAGGCTGAACAATTTGAAATAAATATGAGTATAGGGAAACATGGAAAATTATTTAAGTGAGAAAAGTATAATAGAAACAGCTAACACCTCTCTAGTGCTTACTCCGTGCAAAGCACTGTTTTTAGCCGTTTATGGATATCAACTCATTCAGTTTTCATAACAATCCTGTGAGGTAGGTATTATTATTGTCTCTTTTGTGTTAGTTATCTATTATCGCATAACAAATTATCCCCAGACAGAGCAGCTTAAAACAACACACATTTGTTATGTTACAGTTCCGTAGGTCAGTGTCAGGGCATGAGAACTGGGTCCCCTGACTCAGGGCCTCTCACAGGCTGCAGTTAAGGGGTTGGCCAGGGCTGTGGTCTCATCTGCAGGCTCCACTGGGGAAGGATTCATTCCAAGTTCCAGCACGTGGTTGTTGGCAGCATCCGGTTTTTTGCAGCCTGTTAGACTAAGTACCTCAGTTCCTCTCCAACACGGCACTTGATTCATCAAAGACAGCAAGAGAGTCTGCTGGCAAGAAATAATTCATGTCTTTTATAAACTAATCATGGAAGTGACACCCATTGCTTTTGCCATATTGTGTTCATCGGAAGCTTGTTACTAGGTCCAGCCCACACTCGAGGGGAGGGGATTGCACAAGGGTGCGAATACCAGAAGCCAACTGAGAAATCTACCTGTCACCTCATTTTTCAGAATAGAAAATGGATGCACAGAGAGGGTAAGTGACTTGCCCAGGTCACACAGCTAGTAAGTGTGAGTCAGGGATTCAAACCCAGATAGCGTGACTTCGATTCCATGCTCTTAACCACTGTGCCTAGAATCTTCATTGTGTTCACAGCCTTTTAAAAAAAATAGGTGTGTACATTGTGTTGTAAATGGAGGACAAAAAAAAAAAAAGGAAAAAGTACTGGGTGTGCACATGGGCAGAGTAGGAGGGCAGGCTCGAAAGCTAAAATAGCTATTGTGTTAGTGCAGTGCCTTCAGAGCATTGCTACTTTAATAGTCCAGTTTTTACAGTTTGTAAAATGTCATTTTAAAATGGGACACAGATTCTTTTGAAAAGGAAGTTTCCCTGCGCTACTCTGAAGCCCTCTGCCCACTCCCACAGTGAAGGCCTTTCTGCCAGCAGGTCGACTCCAGGCGGGACTGCAGGGCCCAGTCCTCTGTGGGGAGGAGGAGCAGGGCCTGAGGCCACCACGGTGTCATTTCACTGGTTGCTAAAGTGCAGCCAGACCCCGGCCTACACAGTCGGCCAGGCGCTGGCCAGGCCGCGGCGGACTGGCCTTTGTTCCCGGGAGCGAGTGGGGTGCACTGCTGGTAACTCAGCTCTGGGCCCTCTCAGACACACAGCGCCCCAGGGGAAGAGGCTGGTTGTGCTGCCATGGCTGCTGGGCCCTTCTGGACAGAGGGCTGGAGCTGAGGCGGTGTGGCGTACGTGTGGCTCCGCAAAGGCTGTGGTGCCAGACAGACTTGGGTTTGGGCTCGAGCCAGCTCTGGACTTACTAGTGAGGAGCCTGGGGCAGATGATGTCCCGAGTTTGTGTTTCCTGCCCTGTAGAGCGGATTGTCTTGAGGACCACGTGAGATCACACAGGTTGCTTTAGTTTCCTGTTGCTGCCATAACCAATGCCTGCCAACTTGGCGGATTCAAACCCTACAGACATATTTTCTTCTAATTCTGGAGGTTGGACATCTGAAACCGGTTTTACTGCACTAAAGTCAAGGTACAGCAGGGCCGGTTGCTTCTGGAGGCTCCGAGGGGGCATCTGATTCCTCACCTTTTCCGGTGAGGAAAAGGTTTGTTCCACTCTGTTTTGTCTCTTGCCAGATTCTGCATCCTTCAAGAGCATGGGCCGTGTCTGGCCCAGCTCTCATTATAACAATAATGGGCAAGTGACTTAACCTCTCTGCCTCAGTTTCCTAATCTGTCAAATGGTGGTAGTACCTAGGGTGGTATGAGCCCATAGATTATTTCCCATTTATTCTTATTGGAAGCAGTGTTCATAAACCTAAATGTAAGATCTAAAACCATAAAACTCTTAGAAGAAGATATAAGAGTAAATCTTAGTGACCTTGGGTCAGGCAAAACCTTCTTATTAGACATGATATTAAAAGTCCAGGCAACAAAAGAAAAAATAGCTAAATTGGACTTCATTAAAATTAAAAATTTTCTTTAGATAATCCCTCTATGCAAAACTATAAAATTTGAGGAAAAGTATAAAAAAATTAAAAACTTTTGTGCTTCAAAGGACACCATCAAGAAAGTGGAAGGAGAAGCCACAGAATGGAAAAAAATATTTGCAAATCGTATATCTGATAACTGATTTGCATTAGAATATATAAAGACATTTTACAGGTCAGTAATAAAAAGACGAAAAACCCAATTAAAATTGGGCCAAGGATCTGAACAGACATTTCTCCTAAGAAGATATACACATAGTCATTAAACACATAAAAAGATACTCAACGTCATTTTTTTTTATTTCAGCATATTATGGGGGTACAGATGTTTAGGTTATGTATGTTGCCCTTGCCCCTCCCCCACTCGACGTCATTAGCCATCAGGGAAATGCAAATCAAAACCACAATGTGTTAGCACTTCGCAGACCACTATTATGGCTCTCATAAACAATATAGACAATGAAAGTGTTTGGGAGGATGTGGCTATACAGATACCCTCATGTGTTACTTGATGGGACGTAAAATGGCACGGCCACTTTGAAGCCAGTTTGGCAGGTCCCCAAAAGGTTAAACACTGAGTTACTATATGATGCAGCAATTCTATCCTCAGGTATATGCCCAAGAGGAATGAAAACTTGTACACAGATGTCCATAGCAGCATTATTCATAATAACCAAAAAGTGGAAATAGCCCAATGTCCATCAACTGTTGAACAGATAAAGTATGGTTTATCCACACAATGGACTGTTATTCGACAGCGGAAAGGAATGAAGTGTTGGTACATGCTACGACGTGAGCGAACCTCGGAATGGTGGTTAGATGGCATGTCCCCGTGTGTTGGCAACCGGTAGAATTTTAGAAGGGAATGCTGGCAGGCATCGTTGTAATAATAACAAAAACAACAATAATAATAATGATAGCTGATATTTAAGTGTTCAGTTTATGCTAAGCACTTTTGTACTATCTCATTTTGGACTCCCAGTCATTTTGTGAGATAAGTATTCTTATCCATTTTACAGTTGTAGAAACTGAGGCCCGAGAGCAAAGGTCACATTCCTAGAACATCATGGTGCCACGATTTGGACTTGAGTTTGTCCCTTAATCTTTCTGGGGCGGGCCTTAACCACCTGCCTCGCTGACCACTGTCTGTCTCTCTAGCACCCAGTACTGGGCCCCAGGTAGCAGAGATTCAGCACACGTTTGCTCAGTGAGAATGAACGGAGTCCCAGGTGGAGGGAAGAGGGTCCCCCTCAGTCAGGGCTTCCTGACTGTGACCTGGCCTACATGCTTGGGGTGGAGGGTCTCTCGCGGGGAGCTGGACCCAGCTGTGGCTCCTCCTCTGGCTTAGCCTGACCATCATTGTTCTGGGGGGGACGGCCGTGGCCAACCAGAGCCAGGGCCAAGGCGCTATTTTGGGCGAGGGCAGGGCAGTGGCATCTGAAGCATCTCCACTTCAGGAGGACGCTTGGCAGCACCGTCCCTGTGACCACGTCTGCAGCCTCTGGGAGGCTGGCGGAGGCCTGAGCTGGGGACTCTGATTATCCACCCCCATCTTCCGAACTAGCAGGGGCTTCCTGTGCTGAAAGATTTTTTTCCCCCATTCTAAAGTGAGCAGTTTAGTGGCATTTAGTATATTCAAGATTTTTGCTTTCGTCGCCTCCGTTTTCTGTAACAAGCACTTACATAGCACATCCTGTGTCCTGGCCACGGGCCTAAGAGCCGCACGGCTGTGAGCTGATTTACTCCTTACACCACTGCCCTAGGCAGCTGCTGTCATTATCCCCACTTTGCAGATGAGGAGCCTGGGGCTCAAGGTTACAAGACAGAGCCGGAATCTGTGCCCAGGCAACCTGGCCAGAGTTGTCCCCCGTCACCACTCAGCCATGCAGTTCGTGGCCTTTGCTCTGAGCCCCTGTTCACCCACCGATTCCCAGAAACCTTGCCTGGTTGGCCTGGCAGGGCTGCCATAGGCTGGGAGCTCCCCAGACGACTGCTAGGCTACTCATCCCCATGCTCGGTCCCGGCACGGGCAGGACCCCGGCCCAGAGTTGGTACCGGCAGGGCGGCAGCTTGGTGTAATGGGTTTAGAGCTTGGAGAGATTCGCTTTCTAGCTGTGTGACCTTGAGAAAGTGACTCTACCTCTCTGAGGTCATATATATTTATAAAGGAGACCATAGCACAGAGTTGGGCGCAAAGTGCTCAGCAAATAACCAAGATCAGTATAATTAATAATAGTAGTAGAAGAGACATTAGTTGAGTGAATACATTGGGACAGGGCTCAGAAAACTCTTTAAAGGGCCAGATGGTAAATACTTTGGAGCTTGCAGATCTTATAGTCTCTAAGGCAACTACTTAACTTTAGAAAGTATGATTGAGCATGGCTGTGTCCAATAAAACTTTATTTATAGGGACATGGATATTTTTTAGAGAGACAGAGTCTCACTCTGTTCTGCCAGCTGGTCTTGAACTCCTGGCCTTAAGCAATCCTCCAGCCACAGCCCCCTGAGGAGCTGGGATTATAGGTAGGCACAAGCCACCAAGCCTAGCAAGGGACATGGATATTTGAATTTCATATAATTTTCATGTGTCATAAAATACTACTCTTTTGGTTTTTTCCAACCAATAGTTTATATGTTTTTGTATTCAAAAACATAAAAACTACTCTTAGCTCAAGGTTGGTACCAAAACAGGCAGCGGGCTGGATCTAGCCACCACTGTACTCTGCTGATCCCTGAACTAGAATGTAACCTCCATGGGGGTTTCTGGATGTTTGGTTTGCTTCTGTGTCCACAGCGCTCAGAACAGTGCCTAGTGCACAGTAGGCACTCTACGAAGTTGTATTCAGTGAGCAAACCAGTGCATAGAAGTGGGTCTTGGGCTGGTCCTTTAAGGGCAGGGGCGTGGCAGGA
The DNA here is from genome assembly GCA_963575035.1 of Avahi laniger. Classification (NCBI taxonomy): domain Eukaryota; kingdom Metazoa; phylum Chordata; class Mammalia; order Primates; family Indriidae; genus Avahi; species Avahi laniger. Next base: position 44,104 of record CAUYSK010082626.1, read on the forward strand.
GCAGAACAGCCTGAACAAGAGCCACATGAATGGCTCTACGAAGCCACCAATGCCTGCTGGAGACAACTGGGAAACAAGGCTGGCTGTCACCAAGCAGCTGGGGGCCTAGCGGTGCGGAAAGCAGGCCAGGGTGGGGGTGGGTGCTCTCAGAAGTGGTTCTGTCGGGTGACAGCCCTGCCCCTATCCCAGAACCACCAGCCTTATTTTTAACCCTGCTGACAAAAGTTAATCCAGATGAAATCAAGAAGAGTGCTGCCTCCTTGTCCCTCTCCCGGCCCCAGTGACTGTTCCCTTCCCTTCTCCCCGGCAGGGTCAGAGCCCCCCTCAAGACTCTCACCCAGAGGCATCAGCAGGGAAATAGGGAGCAGTCAGAGGAACAGGAATGGTTCCTGCCTTTCCCTAGCTGGGCCTTGATGGCAGGAGGGACGCCTGGTGCTTAAAGAAAAACATCCAAGGCTCCCAGGGTCGGGTAGGGGGTGGGGGTTCAGCAGGCAGGAACAGCCCAAGTTGGAGCTGAATTTTCTGTCTGCAGAACACACGCTTCTCAAACTTCAGTGAGTAGCGGGTGCATTTGGAGGGCTCATCAAACACAGATGCCTGGGCTCATTTCCCTCACATTCTGATTCAGTAGGTCTGGAGTGGAGCCTGAGAATCTGCATTTCTAATGTGCTCCCAGGTGATAAGGATGTGGGGGTGGGGGATGCTGTGAGTGGCACCTGCCTAGAAGTGGTGGCCTCTGGGCCACCGCGATTCAGCCTGCCCTTCCCCTGTGAGCCGCCTGGTACACCCCGTCCAGGCTCCATCGAAGCTGCCTTGATCTGGGGGTCTGGAGAGCCCTGAAGGCCAGGCCCTGTGATTGGGACTTTATTTTGAGCACGGTAGGAAGCCTTGCAAAGATTTTAAGCAAGGGGCGAGGCCACCTGGGGTGTGGGTTAAGCGAGCTCACTGTGCCCCGCGTGCGGAACGGCTGCAGGAGTGAGCCTGCAGTCAGGGACGGGACAGATGCGGGGCTTTGCGGGAGGAATGGCGGAGGGGTGGGGAGACGGCAGATCCAAGAGCTATAAAGGGAGCAGGAGAGGCAGGAGTTGGTGACGGATTGGCTGTGGAGGTTGAAGGAGACGGCAGGGAGGGTGTGGAAGAACACTGGGCTTCCTGGCCCGAAGGCCGGAGCTGGGGGCCGTTCCTGAGACCGAGCGGGCGAGGGGAGAAGGGCTGGTTCGGGCTCGGTCGCCCAGGCCTATGGGGCTGCAGAGGTGCCTCCTTCCCACAGGCAGCCCTCATCACCTGGGCCAGGTGGCCACCCCCATCGGACCCCTGTTCTGGCTGCCCTGGAGGGGCCACAGTTGAACCCCAGAATCTTCCAGGCCTCTGAGGGGAGGCTGTCATTCCCGCCTGAGGAGACCCACACACAGCTTCGGAAGGCAGCAGAAAATGAGCGGCATTCAGCTCACATGACCAAAAAAGGACATTTTCTCAGTTCGAAGGTTTGCCAGCCCTTTCCCTCCTCCCCCCACCTGGGGTTTCAGGTTCCCAGGGAAGTGGCTCTAAGAAGTTTAGGACTTTATCTCACACACACCTGTGCGCAGGCAAAAACAAGCCTGGGATGTGCACGTCCCACACTCGGCTTTAACATACAGATGTCGTTCTTCCCCTCCTCCTCCTGCTCCTTCTCCACCATCACCATCGCCACCACCCTCATCATCATCACCACCATCATCATCTGGGCTAGACGCTTCCACATGCTGCCTCACATTTCGTCGTCATGGCAACTTCAGGAGGGGCAAATTATTATCCCCACTTTACAGGTGAAGAAACCGAGGCACAGCGAAGCAAAGCCGTGCACCCAAGGTCCTAGCGTCCCAGTGGGGTTGGGACCAGGGTGAGGTGAGTGAGGAGGGATCCAAGTGCAGGGTCCAATCCAGTCTTTCTTTAAAATCTTCTTCATAGTTCGTTCATCAAGGATTTTTTTTGCATTAATTTTGACTTTTAAAGGTATTGCATTGAAGTATGCTTCAGCTGGATCACTGAGTTTTTTTTGGCATACCTGTATATTCTGCGCCTGAGGCAAGTGCCTCAGGCGTCTCACTCTATCCCCAGCCTTGGCAAAGCCAGAATTAGAATCCAGGGCCTGTGATTTATTTCAAAGCCGCACTCTTAACTCTTCTCCCGGCTGCCTCCTTGCCCGTGCACAGGTGCGTGCGTGCGTGCATTTGTGCCTTCACTCACCTGGCGGTGTGGCGTGGTAGAGAGGACAGCTCTGGGTTTGAAAGCTTACGCCACTACTCGTTATTGAGTGCGAGTCGAGCCTGTGGTTGGGGGACAGACCCTACACCCCAGAATGCCTTGGTGTGAGTCTTGACTCTGTTATTTACTAGCTGTGTGCATTTAAACGCAGTCTTTAAAACCTTCCTGTGCCTCTGCAAAGAGGGACGATGGTAATAACATCTTTTTTTTTTTTTTTTTTTGAGACAGAGTCTCACTTTGTTGCCCGGGCTGGAGTGAGTGCCGTGGCGTCAGCCTAGCTAGGGGGTGGGCACATTTGCTCGGTGAAAGGATCTGGCTAGGGCGCCAAAAGTGTCTGCTACGGATGGGAAAAGCTACATCTATTTTCACTAACCTCCAACTGAAATTTAGCATTTTCTTCAATTATGGAAGTAGGCAATAAACCATAGTAGTAGTAGTAGTGTCTGTGACTTTGTCACCAATTCATATATAGAAATCACATATATTTTCGTGTCACATTACTGTTGTTGCAGATATCCTTAAAATATCCTTTTTGCTAATCTATACTTTTAAACCACAGTAGTTATTAGAGTTGATGGTATTTTGTTTAATGTGTTAATAAATGACAGATTATTATTACGAATTTGTCCTTTTAAAATATTTTGGTGACAGTGTGTGACTCCACTGTGTAACTGCATCCATTTGTAATTCCATATATTTTATGCATTTTTAAAACATTATTCTGAGAAGGGGTCCATAGGCCTTACCAGACTGCCAAAGAGATCTGTGACACAAAAGAGGTTAAGTACCACCGTGTTCTGAGGCATCGTTCCCCTCTGCATTCAATCAGCAATGGGGGCAAAAAGAGAAGGCATAGAGGTTTTTATGGGCCAGGTCTGGAAATCGTATATAATATATTATGTCTTCCCACCATGCACTGCAGAACTCAGTCACCTGACTACACCTAACTGCAAGGGAGGCTGGGAAATGTAGTCTGCATGCCCAGTAAGAAGAGGAAACGGTCTGGGGAATGTACAGCACCAATAAATATTCGTTGAGAGCCTGAGTGACTAATCTCTCTGCCCAGGGTGTGTCTTTGTGGGTTGGGGAGAAGGGGCAGAAGGCTGGTTCTCTGGAGGGATCCTCAGCTTCCCACCATGTTGTCTCCTTAGGACAAGCCACGCCAAGGCCAAAGCTGAAGCTTCAGAACAGGCCGCCCTGGCCGCCAACCAGGAGTCCAACATTGCCCGCACTTTAGCCAGGGAGCTGGCTCCGGACTTCTACCAGCCAGGTAGGGGCAGCCGGAGGGATGGGCAGGACAGGGTGGGGGCAGTCCCTGGGGTGGAAATTGCTTTGCCTGCTGGAAGCTGGGATGCCCAAGTGGGTTCATGAATGCCTGTGAGTTTTGGAAACTGTGGGGCATGGTGGGATATCCCCTAAACGTGGGAGGGCGTGACGCAAGGGCACGTGGAGAGATGCAGCTGCCTCCACGCAGAGCTCCTGGTCGGGGTGGCAGAGGCACTGCAGGTTGTCTCTTCTCTCTGCTCCGAGCAGGGCAGACAGCTGGATCTAGTGAAGCTTAGTGAGGAGAGGTCCCTGGTGGGTGAGGAAGCAGAGGGCTTCTTGTACTTGCTCAGCAGTTTCAGTCAAGCATTAATTGAGCACTGTCCATGTGTCAGGCACTGTGTGGGCTCTGCGAACACATAAGGGGGGTCCCAAATCTAGAGGAGCAGGAAGTCATGAAGCCAACACAGATGGGGAGATGCAAATGGACTGTGTTCATTTAAATGCTAACTCCACAGCTTACCAGCTGTGAGACCCTTAAGGTCTTTAACCTCCGGAAATCTCAGTTTCCTGATCTGTAAAATGGGAGCAAGAATAATGCCTACTTTTTTGTGAATGGATCAAATGCATGTAAAGCGCGTGCCCTGTCCACAGTAGGCTGTCAATGACTGTGGCTGTTGTCTCACTTTTATGGTTAAGTTTCACACAGCAGGATGAGTGCTGTGTGGTTAGGACAGGGATGGTGGGAGCTCACAGGAAGCAATTGACCCTTTTAGGCAAGGGGAGGTGTTAGGGAAGGCTGCCCTGGGGAGAGGCCATTTGAGCTGAATCTTGAACGCTGAACAAGAGTTTATCAAGTCAATGGGTCTCAAACCAGACACAGATTTCTGGGCCCACCCGCAGAGTTTCTGATTCAGTAGGTCAGGGGTGGAGCCATGAATGTGCATTTCTAAGGATCAGGTGATGAGGATGCTGCCAGGCTGGGACTGCACTTTGAGAACTATGGCACCAGGTAGTGCTGAGTGGGACAGGTAAATCGAAAGGAGGGGACTGCAGGTACAAAGCACAGAAACTTGGAACAGAGTGGCATGGCGGGAGGCCAGATCATAAAATAGGCAGTGCGTGGTGAGAGTTAGGAGGCTCTCGGGGCTCTGATACAGACTTTGAGCATGGATGGGGCGGGGAGCCTCCTGAGGGCAGGAAATTGGCGTCCTCTGCAGTGAGTGAGTGACATGATTAGATTTGCGTTCTCTAAACATTATTATGGCTGCGGAAAGACCAAAGGAAACTGGATGGAAAACCCAGGAGCACAGATCTGTGTCTGAGAGGATCAGTCACTTCTGGTCACAGCTCGCCCCCTGCTGGTACCGGAAGAGCGACACCAGCCGGCTGCCTCTGCCTTGTGTGTTCACAGCAACAGCTGTAACTGTGCTTGGTGCCAGGCAGTGAGCTCAGCATTTTACATGCATTTTCTCAATTAATCCTTCCAGTAGTATTTATGAAATGGGTATGATTAGACCCACTTCTCAGATAAGGGAATGGAAAGAGACCAGTGTCACAGTTGACAGGATCACCAAGAACCAGACTGCCTGGGTGCTTAGCCATGGCTCTGCCCTTTGCCAGCTGTGTGACCTTGGGGAAGTGATTTAACCTCTCTGAGCCTCCCTTTCTTCATCTGTAAAATGGAAGTTCACAATAACATCAACTTCATAGGGTTACTAAAATGATTAAATGAGTTACTATTTGGAAATTGCTTAGAACAGTGCCTGGCACTTGGTCCGTGCTATGTAAGTGCTGAGTAAATGAATGAGGCTCAGAGAGGTTAGGTGGCTGGCCCAGGATCACCCAGCAGGGGGCCGGGGTTCATCCAGCCTCCCTGCCTTGTCCCTGGCAGGTCCTGAATACCAGAAGCGCCGGCTGCTCCAGGAGATCCTGGAGAACTCGGAGAGCCTGCTGGAGCCTCCCGAGCGAGGCGCCGCGGGCCTCCCGGAGCGACCCCGCGAGAGCCCACAGCTGCACGAGCGCGAGACCCCTCGGCCCGAGGGTGGGCCCCCGTCGCCGGCCGGAACGCCCCCGCAGCCCAAGCGGCCCCGGCCCGGGGCGTCCAAGGACGGCCTGCTGAGCCCGGGCGCCTGGAACGGGGAGCCCGTCGGCGAGGGCAGCCGGCCGGCCACGCCGTCTGAGGGCGCGGGTCGCCGCAGCCCGGCGCGCCCAGCCACCGAGCACATGGCCATCGAGGCACTGCAGGCGCCGCCCGCGTCGCCGCCGCTCACGCCGTCGCAGGAGCCCGAGGTGGCGCTTTACCGGGGCTACCACAGCTACGCCGTGCGCACCGCGCCGCCCGCGCCGCCGCCCTTCGAGGATGAGCCCGAGCCAGACTCCGCGCCCTCGTCTCCGTCTACCGCGCCCTCGTCCCCGGCCACCGCGCCCTCGTCCCCCGCCACCGCCCCGATGCACGCCCCCGCGCTCCGAGGCCCCGCGCCCGAGAGCCCCGCCAAGCTGGAGCCCAAGCCCATCGTCCCCAAAGCTGAGCCCAAGGCCAAGGCCCGCAAGACTGAGGCCCGTGGGCTGACCAAGGCCGGGGCCAAGAAGAAGGCCCGGAAGGAGGCAGCGCTGGCGGCAGAGGCTGAGGTCGAGGTGGAGGAGGTGAGGCTGTTGGCCAAGGAGCATCCAAGGTCAGGTTCCCTGGAGGTAGTGGGGCTTGAGGCAGGATTCAGGCGCAGGTGATTTCGGGGTTGCTGGGGCGGGGCAGATGGAAGCAGCACAGAGCAGGGGCAAGCACGTCCAGCGCGGCTGCGGATTAGCCGAACGTAGCCTTGACCTATCCTCAGAGGACTGTGCAACATAAACCCGTGGCAGTCTGCCTACCTTGAGGCAGGTACCTTTGCACCTGGTGTCCCGTCAGCAGAGGCAGCTCTCTGGAGCAGGGGGCAGCTGGGAGCCTGAGCAGCTGGAGGTCGGGTGCCACTGCCAGGTCAGGGGGATTTGGGCTGGGTACCAGTACTGTACCAGATGTAGCAGGGAGGGCTTCCTGGGGGTGGAGGAAGGGCTTATGGGGGGCTGGGAGCCAGGGAAGGCAGCAGCAAGACTGATGCTAGGCTCTGAGGGACGGAAGAATGTGTCCCAAGAGGAATTAACAGTAGGGAAGGCAGGGTACCTGGGTTCCAGGGCCGATATGCACGCTGTGTGGTTTGGGACATGTTCCTGTCCCTCTCTGGACCCTGAGGGATTTGATTAATTATCTCCAAGAATCCTTCCAGCTGTGATGGTCTGCCGTCCAGATTACGCATAGAGCAGGGAACAAAGTGGGGGATGCTCTTAGGAGGGTGCTTCCAGAAGTAGGAACTGCTCCTCTGTCCGGCCTTGCTGCGACCTGGGTGGGAATGTCTCAGAGGCCACAGGGACTCAGGCACCTCTCTCCCCTGCTCCCAGGTCCCCAACACGGTCCTCATCTGCATGGTGATCCTGCTGAACATCGGCCTGGCCATCCTCTTTGTGCACCTCCTGACCTGACCCGCATCTGCCAGGTGCAGCCGGCTGGAGGAAGGGGCGGGGATTCTGGGCTGCAGTGTGGGGGGACACTCGGGGGGGCCTACTCGGTACTGGATGGCAGTCCTGTGACTGTTGCCCAGCAGAAGCAGGGACCCAGAGTGTGGCTTTGACAGATTACGCCCCGCCCACCACACACGCCTCATTAGCTCAGCATTTGCAGGGTCCCCGCTGTCTGTCGGGTAAGCACTGGACCCTCATTCACTTGCTCATTCATTCGTTTGAGCAACATGTTCTGAGTGGCTGCCCTGCTGGGAGCTAGGATAATCTGGGACTCCCTCCTGCTCTAAGAGTGGGGTGAACACAATGAGAGTAAACCCGTAATTCACAGCTCATTATGTGAAAGTCTTGCAGTTCAAACAGTAAGCAAATGTTTGCAGACCCCACATCTGGACTGATTTCCCTGGGATGGTGGGACTATCTGCCTTCCCTTTCTCTCTTCCCCCTCCTCAGTCCTTAACCCTCTGCCCCCCAAACCCCACCCCTTCCTCTGTCAATTGGCTCCATCTCAGTTTTCTCCCCACCGTGGGTGGTGCTGAGGGGCTGGCTAAGGTCCTGTGAGAACGGGTGGGCTGGGCTGAGCTGAAGGAGAGTGACCCTCACTGGTCTCAGGATGGTGTATCTACGGGACAAAATCTTTCTCCTACTTGGACCAACCTTTACAGCGTAAATCCCATGCTTGGAGAAGCTAACAGACTTTCTGCCTCTTGCCCAGCCCCCCACCAAGGACCCCCTTTTTTGATCCTAGCTTAGGTGGGCTGGAGGTTCTTATTGAGTCCCAAGAGAGTCTACGTTGTCACCGTGTAAATAGCCAATGGTAATTAGCCTGGTAGGTGCTGCCCTGGGGGTCAGCGCTGGGCTCCATGGGTTCCATGTTTTCTAGGGGACCTGGGAATGCGTCCTGCAGACACTTCGATGACCTGGAGGGTGAATGAACCCGATGGCAGTGGGGGAGGAGGAAGGAAGGGAGCGCGACCAGCACAGGGAACAGCATGTGTGCATAAACAGAGGCAGGCATCCAGGGCCAGGGGAGCCCTTGAAGATTTGTTGCCAGTTCTGCAGCGTGTTCGGGCCAAGGGCCGAGGCTGTCCTGGGGGGTGCAGAGGTGGGATCTTGCCCCAGCGAAGATCAAGCCTGAGTTAGGTGACTCAGTCTCAGGGTACCTTCCTCTCTCCCTCGCCTGACCCTGTCGCCGTCTCTTTGCAGAGCCAGGAGTTCCTGCTGAGGACACGAGGACCTATCTTTCTGCAATGCCAGGCGGGGTGGCCCAGGAGGACTGGACTCTGGACCTGGAGCCTGGGGGTCCAGCTCATACTCACACCACAGACGTTTAAGGAGCCTCCTGCGGCACCTGCTGGGTGGCTGGTGTAGCCCAGAGGGATAGAATGAGCTGGGAACCTCCGGGAGCTTTCCGCTCAGGACAAGGGAAGCCCCAGGGGAAGAGCTGGGATCCCTTGAGCTCCCTGATCTGCTCCTGTCCCTCATCCTCATCCACTCCCCCACCTTTCCCCTAGGTCACCCCCTCCCTGGGCTTTTGTGTGTTTTGGGAGAAGTCACCTAACCAGGGTATTAATGTTAAATCCGGTCCCCTTCCCTCCTACTCCACCCCTATTTCAGTTTAGCCCTCTGGCTGTGGGTTGAGGCCTTCCAGGGTAGCTGGTGGGTCGGGGGGTGCTGAAATCCCTTGTGGTGGGCACAGAAGACCCCCTCAGACCGGTGCCGAGGCCCTTTCTTGTGCATTCTGGACCCAGCGCACAGGCCCTCCCTTGCTTACAGATGTTCTGGGCGACAGAGGAAATGGACAAGCTCAGTCTGAATATCCCAGAATACAGTGCCCTGTCTCCTCCCACCAGTCCAGTTAGTTTCCCCTCTGGACCAATAGAAGAGGGAAGGTGATGGAGTCTCTGGCTGGGAAGCCACTAGCCCAGTGGCCAGGGGTGGGAGCGTGAAGAGGGGTTAAGGGGCAGTGATGCCGGCCCCTGTTTTGCAGTGTGTCTGAGCCTGAGGCTGGGGCTGCATTTGGGGCTTCCAGTGTGCTTGGGGTGCTAACGGGTCACATGCAGGAGCCCTGGGGCTGACGGGATAGAGCTGCCGTGTTGCCCTGTGAATCGGTTTGTCCTTTTGCCCCGCCAGGGCCCACTGCAAGCTCAGGGGAGCGTGGCATGGAAGCCCAGGGAGGTCTCCCTGGGGCAGACCCTCAGGCAGGTGCTGGAGACAGGCTGCTTGTCAAGAAGCATTTCCCAGGAAGAGGGGAGCAAGTGGAGGGCTCCCCTTCGGCTTGCTTGGCAGAAGACAATACTTGCATGTACCTCACTTAAAGATGTTTTGTACCACGTCGGCTCCTGGCCTTTGTGCTTGCTGGGATTGGGCTGTGGGCCAAGGGCCATGTTTCCCTGCTTCCAGCAGGAGGGAGGGACAGGGCTCTCAGGCCCCTCCAAGCCTGGGAAAGGATGTGATGGCACCAAGCAGAGCTGGAGGGAACTGCTGCTGTCCTGCCTCTGGACCTTGGGGCTTTGGCGTTGTGGCCCTGCCTCCCCAGGCTGCTCCGGGACCTGGAAGGTTGCTTCTGATGGAGCCAGCTTTCCCTTGCCCCAGGCAATACTGGGGAACCTTCTCCTCCAGCTTCACACTTGCTGCTTCAAGCACTGCTGGGGCCTCACGGCTTGGCTGGAATCCAGGACTGCATCTCTGTGGAGAAGAACTGCGGATCCTCCTGGCCCCAGCCCCTGAGGCCCAGGGCTCTGCATCTGTGTTTGGGCTTCTCTGGACTCCTAGGGAATGCGGGGGTTGGGTGGGGGGAGCACTGCTTGGTGCCGACAGGCCTCAGGCCTCGGCTTGGAGATTACTGTCCTGGTTTTTTGGCCTGGTTCAGTGCTGGGGACAAGCCTTTGGCTGCCAGGGCTCCCAGGCCTAGGTTTGGGGCTGGCACTTGGGGTGAAGGTTCAGGATGCTCCAGTCTGTGCAATAATAAACCTGCATCTGCTCACGGGCCGTGGCTGGGCTACGGTGTCTGCTGGTGGGCCCAGGATGAGGGGCTGGCTGAAGGAGGTGGGGGGAGGCTGGGGATGTCACCCTGCCAGTCCATGTCCTCCCTCTGCCTTGCAGTTCCCTTGGTACCTCTTGGGCAACTGCGGGGCTTCAGTTCTGGAGATGGGTTCAAAGACTTGCAGACCTTTTGAGTAGAGTTTGAGTTTCTAAAGCAGACTTCCAGAAACTTCTTTGGGCAGCTTACAGTAGAAGCAAGAGCCTGCCCTTTGAGGTGGAGACCCCTGGGTTCAGCTGCTTTCTTCACTTCTCTGTGTCTCAGTTTCCTCATCTGTAAAATGGGGATAAAAGGAGTGCCTAGCTCCAGGGGTGTGGTGAGCATTACATTAAATGTGAAGCTTATGGAAAGTCAGCTGCAGTTGAACAATGGAGATGTGTATCATTACTGTTATCATGTGCAGTACTGTTAGCTCTGTTGAGAGCCCTGTTGCATTTTGACGGAGAACCCCTGGAGCCCCAAAGGGGTGGAGATGATTCAGGCCCCAGTTGCACAGTCATAGAATATCTCAGAATGGGCCCAGATACCATCTCCTCGCTCCACAGCGGCTTAGTGAAAGGACTTGCCCAAGGTCACACAGACAGAAAATCAGTGGTAGGAGAGCAGTTCTCTTGACCTGTTTGGACATGAGCCCTGTTCATGAAGGTTCTCTCAAAGCCAGTGGCCCCAGCAAGAGGGCTGGCGGGAAGGGTCCCCCACCCAGCAATAGGCTGGAGTTCAGGCACGCCCTGCAATGATTCGCTCACCAGGAACCTGGTTTTCTCCCCAGCACCGTCACTGCCTTGCTGTGCATCCTCTCGCTCACTCATTCCCTCTTTCTGTGCCTCAGTTTCCTCTTCTGCCAAGGAGACTATGATCCCTGCCCCCTGGCCATAGGCAATGCAGTCGTGAGACTCAAATGAGGTAGATTAGGAGTGGTAAAGGTTTTCAAATCTCTGGAATGATCCCTGCGTCCCCAGGAAGAAGGATGGGCTTGGAGGAACCACAGGAGGGGAGGTGGGAATGGGAAGGAGGAGGGCATTGTTTTAGTCTGCAGGGACCTTGATACAACCCACAGAGGGAAAGAGGGTGGGCAGACAGCCTGGACAGCTGGTCTTCAGACTAGGGGTGTGTGTTGGGGGGAGGGATGGGGTGGATGGGGAGGCTGCATTAGACACACCTTGGATGGTGTGAGAAAGGGGCTGCTTCCTGAGCTCCCGTCGGAGACAGGTAGGATTGGTTGTACATAGCGCCCCCTGGTGGCCTAGGCCCAGGACACAGCTGGGTGAGGCCTCCTCTTCCAGGTTGACTCCAGGCAGCTCTAGAAAGTCTGACCTGGCCCCTGCCACGTCCTGGATTCACTTTACCATGCATGAACTTAAGGGCATTGCAGGGAATTATATTCCTGCCAAACAAAGTACTGCTTAGAGAGAGAGGCAATGGACTTGAGAAATATTTGCTCTTAGTTCAACTCTTGTTCCTGCAAGTAAAATTTACCATGAAAATGACTCACAGGGACAAAGTTTGAAACCGCTTGCGGGAATAATTTTTGGAAAGAAAAACTGTGCAGAAAGATGTCCCAGTGACAGCAATGAATGTGGCAAAACTCTTCATGATAACAAGCAAGAGAGGACACTTTCTACAATTAAAGACTCTGACAAGAATCAAAATGACAAAGATTTTGGTCAAATGAAGATCATCAAAAATTAAACTTTTTGCATCTAAGGGAATCTGGAAAAGCCTTATTACATAGAAGAGTATTTCTGAAGGAGAGGAACCGTATGAATATACTAAGTGTAATAAAGGTCTCGGGGGTAAGTCAGACTCCGTCCACCATCAGAGAACATACACAGGGAAAAACCCATGAATGTAATGAATGCAGAGAAATATTTAGGCAGCAGTTAAATCTTACTGTACATCAGAGAATTCCTTTAGGGGGGAAACCTTAATGTAACGAATGTGGCAAATCCTTTAGGCAGAGGATATATCCTGTTGCACGTCATAGAACTCACACAGGTGAGAAATTGTGTACGTAATCAATGTGGAAAATTCTTTGGTAGGAAGTCGTGTCATTTTATAGCAGAGAAATCATACAGGAGAGAGACGATATAAATGTAATGTGTGTGGGAAACCCTACACCAACAAGTCATCCCTTACTGTACATCGGAGAATACACACAGGGGAAAATATAATGTATGTAATGTGTGATGTAATGTATGAAATATGTATTGAATGTGGAAAATCATTTGCTCAGAAAGAAATCCTCAAAGGACATCATAGGAGAACTCACGCAGATGAGAAACCCTATGTGCTTAAAACACGTGTGAGATAATTCAGGCATAACACAACCGTCACTCTACGTGTGGGAACACACACGGGGGAAGCCTGTGAATGCAGGAGATGTGGGAAATACTGTATCGTGGAATCGGGTCTTGCTACACGTGAGAGAGCTCATAGATGAGAGAAACACTAGGAATGCAAGGTATGTGGAAACTCTGTCATTGACAAGTCAACCCTCACTGCACATCCGAGAACACACACAGGCAATAAGCCCCAGAAATGTAACAAATGGGAGAAATCATCTGGTCAGAGGAGATCCTTTGCTATGCATAAGAGAATACACATGAGCGGGCTCCCTTTGCACGCAAGCAGTGTCTGAAGTCATCCAGCTGGAAGTCAACCCCTTTTGTCCATCTGAAAACTAACATCACAGTGGTTCTCAATGTGTTGTTCCCGGGTCAGCAGCAGCAGCAGCAGCAACTGGGAACATATCAGAAATGCAAAGTCTTAGGCAGACCTACGAAATCAGAAACTCTGGGTGTGGGCCCAGCAAACTGTTTCCATAAGGACTCACAAGGTTTCCATAAGGCGCTTCTGACACATGCCTAAATCGTCCGAGAACTATTGCTATATAGGAAAAACATCCTGCAAATGTTACCATTTTCGAAATACTTTTACCCAGAAGTGAAAACTGTGTCCTCACTCAGGTACCCAACTGGAGGGAAAACATCATAAGTATAATACATGTGGAAAATCATTCAGTCAGGAGTCAGATTTCTTTATATGACAGGTGACTCATTTAAGGGAGAAACCCCATGAGTATAAATACAACGTGGTAGTTTGTTCCAGCAGAGACCACATCTCAATGCACCTCAGAGAACTCACGTAGGTGAGAAATCTTGTGTGTGTCATGGATAGAGAAGAAGTCCTCCAGCAGATTGGCAAGTCTGATACATCGGAGAGTTATCACAGTAGTGACATCGATGGCTATAACTTAGGTGAAATCCTTTTGTCAGAAGTCAGCCCTGTTGTACAGCAGGAGAACCCATACAGGGGCAAAACCCTGTGAATCTATGAATGTAATGAATGCATAGCATATCGGCCAACCAAGAGTCACTCTTCAACGTGAAATCAGAGGAGTCACAGAATAGATACTCTAAGAAGGCCACAAAGATAGGAAATCCATCCCACAGATTCCCCGGGTGGATATTTAATAAAGGAGTGAAAACTTTTAATGGGCAAAAGCTAGAAATAAAGAATTGAGACATTAGTTTTCAAAGATTCTATTTTCATGAAGTCATCAACTTAAGAAATATAGGAAATGCAGTTTTCCAATTAATGATATATTTATTGTCATATTTTAGCTATAGTGCTCAACTTTCTCTAGAAAAATTATCAAAATATTCATGTATAAATAATTGTTCTGTAAGCAGTATGAAGGTCATTAGAAAAACACAAACGAGACAAATAACCAAATAAAAATTATATTCAGTGTACACATGAGCAATGTCAGAGTTATGCAGGGACTGTTTGTAAGTATGCTACATAACTAATTTCATGTATCATTTGTGTATATGGGTTGTGGGTTTCAAATACTTAAAAGTAGGTAAGTATGTGCTAGAATTCTAAAAAAACTATAAAGATTTTCTCAACATATATTAATAGTATATTTTTATATCTTAGTACAATATCTTAGTATAATTTCAAATAAAGTATTATTTGACATATTTAAAGTATTATTTAAAGTATTATTTGACATATTATTTGACATAATTAAAATTATTATTTGACAAATTTGACATATTTGACATTTTATATTAATCCTTTATCCATTCTTTTCTGGCATATAAATGTTTATGGTCCATTTGCTGAATTCAAATTTTTAAAAACCAATGTGTTTTCTAGTATTAATAGTTCTGGGTCTATGAAAGTGTTTGAAAGCATTCTCACATATAATATGCAGCAGTAAAATACAAATTGTTAACACAAAGTAAATGTGAGAAAAACTTAAGAAGCACTATAAGATAAAAATAAGTGTCTTAAAAACCGATGTTTTGTGTGCTACTAGTTCCCAGAAGGTGCCCCTAAAATACATTGGGACAAAGACCAAGTATTCTGAAAGCCAGAAACCATATGTATATTTATTGTAATTGATAAGATGTTACAGATTGAGTATCCCTTATGTGAAACGCTTGGGACCAGAAGTGTTTTGGATTTTGGAATATTCGCATTAATACTTGTTGAGTATTCCTGATCAGAAAATCTGAAATCTGAAATAATCCAATGATCATTTTCTTTGAATCATGTCAATGCTCAAAAAGTTTTGAGTTCTGGAGCATCTTGGAATTTGGATTTTTGGATTAGGGATACTCAACCTGTATTCTACGGTATATTGTATAAATACCTGACTTTTAGATTTTTATTTATGACAACTTACATAGCGTGATTGATTTTCTAACCAATAGTCATTCTCTAATATTCCACTTGTTGGCAGAGATTCTGTAATAGATCTTGATTATACTAAACATATCTTGCAAATTATGTTGGCAGTGTTTGGTTTGGGATGGTACATTGACCCACTTCTAGCGAATCCTCAGGATAGATCATGGAGACAGTGAAAACAACAACTACACAAAACCTAACAATCAGACACTAAGTATTTTAGTGATAACATTTAATCCTAACAGCAGTATAATTAGATGGACGCTACCATTATCCACATCACACAGATCGGGACACTGATGGCCAGAAAAATGACACAATTTCCCCTGAGTGGTTCACCCTGACTCCAGGGCCCACCCTTCTGACCTCCGCCCTCCACCATCTCTTGGTGGTAGAGCACATACTTGATCTCCCCTAGTAATTGTTTTTCTTTGCTTATTCTTGGCCGTTGTTTTCTCTGAGCCCTCCTGTAGGTCAGGAGTAAAAGCGTTGACCAGGGCACACCAGCAGGCAGTGGAATATCCTGGGAGCGCTTATCGAGCAAGTTGGCCACTGTAAATACATCAGATATTTAGGAAAACTTCATAGCTGCATTTAAAAATACTCTCCCAGCTGCAGAATTTGAGTCATGCCTGCTTCAGGTCTATGGTATTCAGCCAAATAAGGCCATACCCAGCAGAGGGCGGCCCTTTGTGCATATCGGGGACTGGCAAAATATGGCTGGGGGGGCCACATCTGGCCTGCTGTCTGTTTTTGTAAGCTAAGAATGATTTTTACATTGTTTAATGGTTATAGTGGAAAAAGAAGGATATTTCATGATGTGAAAAGTTACGTGAAATTCACATTTCAGTGTCATAAAGTTCTACTGGAACAGAGCTATGCTCGTTTATTTATGTATTTTTAACCTTCATAATGGCAGAGTTGCCTAGTTGTGATAGATAACCACGTGGCCTGCAAAGCCTAAAATATTTACTTTCTGGCTCTTACAGAAAAGGCTTGCCAGCCCCTGATCTGGGTAACTCAAAAACTTCGACTGACTAGACTCCTTCAGGGAGCACGGGATGTCCTCGGTCTCACTTAAGGCCTGGTGGAGACATGAGCTTTCGCTGCCTAATGTTTTGTTTTACAGGAAATAAAGGATCATTTAGGCTCCAGGTCTCGGAGATTTTGGGGACAGGACAGGAGATGGAAAGGGCTGAACTGACCAAAAAAAAAAAACTAAAAAAAAATTTAACGCTCCTTCTGAGCTTCACTATTCTGCTAGGTCTAGGTTTTAGGTAACTCTATCAAGACGGTGGAAAAGAGTATGGTAGAAAGAATAATGTCTCCCCTAAAAATGTCCATGTCCTAGTTCCCAGAAGCTGTGGGTGTGGTACCTTACATGACAAAAAGAAATTAAGGTTGCAGGTGCAATTAAGGTTGCTATCATCCAACCTTGAGTTGCAAAGATTATCCTGGATTATGGGGGGTGGGGGCTCATTCTAATCACGTGATTCCTTAAAAGCAGACAGCCATTCCCAGCTGAGGTCAGGGGACATGTGATGAGGGATGTAGGGTCACACAGGTGCGATGCTGCTGGCTTTGAGGATGGAGGAGGGGCCCTGTCTAAGGAATGTCGCTGGGCTCTGGACACTGGAAAGACAAAGATTCCCCCCTAAAGCCTCCAGAAAGGAACACAGCCCTGCTGACACCTCGATCTTACCCCAGTGAGCTCCTGCTGGACTCAGACCTGCAGAACCGTGAGATAATGAGGTAACAAATTTGTGTTGTTTAAATTCACCAAATTTCTGGTAATTTTTAATGGCAGCAGTGGACAACTAACACAGAGAGTGAGCTGGGGCTGCCTCTTAAATCACCATCTTGCCCGATTTTGTCACCTCTATAGTATAATTTTTGACTGTCTAAATATGTTCACAATTATGTTACATTTTAGAACTAGAAAGAACCTCAGAGCACGTCTTGTGAATGTTCTATTTTATCCTTGAAAATAAAATAGTATCTGAATCTTTTCAATTAACTTCCCTCTTCAGCAAGACTCTGGTCTTTGCATGCTTTGTGTATGTAGTTCATTCCCCTGGGGTCTGCACAGGTCCTGTTACTTACTTTAACCCACTGGTTCTTAACCTGGGTGGTTTTGTCCTCTAGGGGACGTTGGGCGATCTCTGGGGACATTTTGGTTGCTACTCCTGGGGGCAGGAGGTGCTACTGACATCTAGTGGGTGGAGATGAAGGATCTTGCTAAACGTCCTACAGCACAAACACCTCCCCCAATCCTCTGCCCCCACCAGACAAAGAACTAGCCCGTTCAAACTTCCGTTGTGCCAGTAGCCCATGGCAGAGTGACACTGTGTCAGCTCCGGGCTCAGCCTTTAAGCTAACTGGTAGCTTCGGCTTCATCCGCGGAGCCTGGTCACCCTGGCATTCCTTGGCTTGTGTCAGCATAACTCCAATCTCTGCCTCTCTCTTCACATGGCCTTCGTCCCTGTGTGTCCCCTACTCTTCTTACAAGGACACCTGGCACTGGATTTAGGGCCCACCCTAATCCAGTGTGATTGTATCTTAACTAGTTACATCTGCAATGACCCTATTTTCAAGTAAGATGATATTCTGAGGTTCTAGGTAGACATGGATTTTGGGGGGGACACTAACCAGCCCACTACACCATGTAAGAATTCCAGTGTCCCTAAGACCACCATGCCGTGAGGAAGCCCAAGCTAGCCTCATGGACAGGCCACATGGATGGAGAAGGAGGATCCCCAGTCAATCCCAGATGTTCCAGCCATGCCAGCTGAGCCCTGGGTATGGGAGAGAAGCTGTGTTGGATGCCCCAGCTTCAGGTGACCTCGTGCCCCAGCCAATCCCGTGGAGCAGGAGAGCCATCTCGTCAACCCACAGAATCATGAGCTAGAATTATCACTTAAAGCCATAAGTTTTGGGGTACTTAATTATGCAGCAATTGATAACCGACACCAGGCCAGGGCGGGGCTTCTACCAACAGTATTGCCCACGCCCCGGTAGGCTGGCTAATTCCCTCTCTCCGGCCCGAGGTGCTTGTGGGGTCATACAGCTCACACCCGAGCACGGAGCTCCAGTCGGGACTGGAGAGGTCCCGCCTTCTCCCTCCCACCTCCTCTGGCCACCTGCAGCCTCAGGGCACCCCTGGGTCATGTTCTTTCCACCTGGTGCTGATGTGAGGGACTGAATGAGCATCTTGCTGAGGATCTCCTTAGAGGGGGCTGGGGTGCCTGGCCCCCCACAAGTCCTTTGGCCCCTGACCCTGCAGGAGGAGCCCGAGCAGGAGGCGGGCGGCTGGCCAGTCAGCCAGGCAATGTCCCCAGTTTCATCCTATCCGCACCCAGCCTGTCTCTGGGAGCCATTCCAGTCCCCGGAAGCCCAGCTAATTAGTCACGTGGTGTTTGGAAAGGAGGTCAGTTGGGAGGTAATTCTGGCTTATCACATGAGCAGTCAAAATTAGTCGGCCAGACTGTACACCCACTTTGGAAGACGGTTGGTTGGCAGGGTGTTTTTGAAGTTAAACATATATCTACCCTCTGATCCAGTATTTCCACTCCCACGTATTTACCGAAAATAAACGAAAACATATGTCCATAAGATTTGCACAAGAATATTCATAGCAGCTCCAGACATAATTGCCAAAAATGAGAAACAACACACATGACTGTCAACAGGAGAATGGA
The DNA here is from genome assembly GCA_963575035.1 of Avahi laniger. NCBI lineage: Eukaryota > Metazoa > Chordata > Mammalia > Primates > Indriidae > Avahi > Avahi laniger. Next base: position 62,602 of record CAUYSK010082626.1, read on the forward strand.
AAACAAACTGCGCTCTGTCCCCCATGGTGAATTCTGTTCAGGAAACAAAAAGGAACAAATCACAGATATGCAGACAATGACGTGGATGGGTTTAAAAGCCAATATGTTAAGAGAAAGAAGCAGACACATAAATAGTACATACCGAATGCATGTATTTATATGCAATTCTAGAAACTTCTCTCTATAGTGATAGACATCAGGACAGCGACTGCCTGGAAAGGGGAGTGGGGGATTTCTGGGATGAGGGGAATGTTCTGTATCTTGATCAGGATGGTGGTGACATGTGCATCTCTCAAAGCTCCTCAATCTGGACATTTTAGAGGCTGTAAATTATACCTCAATTTTTTTGAAAGTTTAAAATTTTAAAAATAAAAAAATTAAGATCTTTCAAAAGACAAAAATTAGTCTGTTGGGTCATAGCTTTTCCAAGCCAAATGTTTGTCCATCCGTCGGTGATGACCTGTCACCCGCTGGCCCAGTTACATTCACCAGGGTGGTCCGAGTCAGCTCGATGATTTGTTTGTGTTCGTTCTCTGCTAGTCTCGCCGTGGGTTAATGGGTTGGATCTTGGTCAATGAGACAAATGGTCAGTTAGCAGCAGGCCCCTGGGTCTGGGGGTGGAGGGCACGGCTCACCATGGGGCAGACGCCCCACCATGGTGAAGGGGCGGGTGTCAGAATGCCGGTCCCCACACAGTCTCCACCACTTTCTAGCTCTGTGACCCTCGGCAAGCCACTCGCCCCTGTGAGCCTCAGTTTCCTCATCTGTGAGATGCAGATAATTAATTATTTTGCCTCCCACATGGGGTAGGCGAGGTGATTAAGTGAGGCGATCGGTCTGCAATGCCCAGCCCAGGCCCCAGCACACGGCACTCTGGCAACATGAGCTGCGGTTCCTGGTTATAGTTCTCCATCTTAGCAGCAGGACAAGATAACAAGTGGTGACCCCTCTTCCTGGGTTTCCAGACAGACAGTGCTGCAGTTTGCCGGAAAAAGAGTCGAGGACCTTGTAAGGAGACACTAGCAGGGTGTGGGGGCTGTGCTGGAGGAGGGGGCTGCTCCATGGGGTCACAGAGCAGGGACCCCTGTGATCTCTGCTTCCCCACCTCCTGGGATGGCCCAGCTGGCTTGAAGGCAGAGTCCCCCATCCTAGACAGCCCTGGCCTCCGAGAAGGTAGGACGCCAGCTCAGCATGACAGCAACGGCACGTGGGCAGAGGGGTGTGAGTGGGGGAGGCAGGGGGCGGAATCCAACCAGCGGCAATGACAACACAAAGTGTCCCCTACCTCCATCGTCCCCAGGCCCCTCCTATCAGGGAGGAAGGCACCTGATAAACGCATCTTCACCCGGGTATTTGGGGCTAACAGTCGTCCTTCCGGGGGAACTTCCAGTTTAGAAGAGAAGTCTGGTCAGAGCAATGCCTAATGCCTAATCCAAGGGAATACTTGGCTTCAGTATTCTGGTACCCACAGTGGATCTATTTTATTTTTATTTTTATTTTTTTGGTCAGGGGCTCCAGTCCAGAGTAACCCCTCCCCACTGCCACCCAGTGAAATAAAAAGTAAATAATAACAACTAAGCACGCACCTTTTTCTCCTTCTCACGAGGCGGAAAGATGTTGGTGCAGTGGGGCCGGGGTGCTCTGAGTGCTGGGGTCATGCTACAGTCACCCTAGGATCATCGCCAGCACGTATTAAGGACTTACTGTATGCCAGGTGATACTACCTAGTCTCATTAAACTGTCAGAGCCATTCCATGGGTCGTAATCGTCGGGGGGGGGTGGTTGCATGTGGAGCCTAAGCGTGGAGGTGAATGACCTGTGTCACTTACTTGCATGTGGCGGAACTGGATTCAAACCCATTGTCTGTTTGACTCTAAAGAGCAACCTGGCTCCCAACCATCATAAGGCCTGCTACACTACGCTGCAGTTCTTAATCATGACCACCGGGAGGCGCCATGACCCCACACAGGAGGGCTCTCACCATTAGTCTCAAGAAGGCTGCTTTTTAAAAAAATCACCATTACTTCCTTCTGATTTACCACAATAATAATAGCTACTATTCATTAAGCACTTACTATATGCCTTGGGCCCTGCGCTGAGCACTTTGCGTGCTTTATTTCATACATTCCTCACACAGCTCTGTGTTTCATGGAGAAGCTAAGATGCAAAACCGGGTTTGTGCGTCTGTTTTCAAAGCCACGTTCTTAACCACATCTCAGTGAAGGGCACAGGCTAGGTGCTCGGAGGCTGCATTTGGTTGGCAAACTTGGTGTTGCTTGTTTGTGTTTGCT